>CM046534.1:1142500-1280000 GCA_024713555.1 Spirodela polyrhiza | reverse complement strand
TGCATCGAACGGGAATCGTGATCATCGAGCGGGGAACGCCGATTAGGGTTCCTGACAGTTCGTGGACCAGTGAGAAGGGCGAGGCTCTCGGCCTCTCCTCCTCCGGACGTGGTCCCTCCTGTCGCTCTCTCTCGGGCAGCGTTGGACTTGTCCTGTGCCCGGAAATTATATGAATAACTCATGATAAATCTTTCCGATTGATAGGCAACTATTATCTTCGAATTATACCAAGTTGAAGCACTCTTTCGCAGAATCCGAGTTCGCACAGAGAGCTTCTAGATTTGGATTCAAATGATTCCGTTTCAAAATTGCATTAGTAAATATTCGAGAAATATTGTCCGGATGATGAACCCGCAAGCGATGAAAGCAGAGATTCCGGTGAAGATCAAGGTTAGTGGTGTCTCCTGGGGATCAGTGGGTTTCTCGCTCACATATCTCTCGCAGGAGCATGTATGAAGGCCGGGGAGAGGAACTCATCGGGACCCACTCTCGCGTTTGGACCATCGGGGTCCTTCCTCGGTCTGGGTCCCGCCGCCGATACCTCCACCAGGAAGACGCCGCAGACCGGCCGGTGGTCGGAGAACTTCGACTCACCCCTCGCGTAGGACAGGAGCTGTATCCCCTCCCCGTGCCACAGAATCCGGTCGCACCTGGTAAAATTTGGAAGCCAAATAAGTAGAAGAAACTCTTTTGTTGGCCCACCTTTCCGGGAAAAAAAACCCGGGAAATGGATCTTCTCCAGCCTAGAGCGAGAGAGAGAGAGAGAGAGAGAGAGAGAGAGAGAGAGAGAGTCAGGAAGGGACGCGGGATTATCCAGCCCATTGGAACCCTAATGATAAGAGAGAATGATGATGAAAGAGTAAGCATAGGTTAGGTTTATATAATAGTTGTATCGATTGCTCGATCCTAAGACATCAGTGTTGGATGGGTTCGAAATTATTTCATCATCACCTACCAAGCAGGAGTTCTCCTCTTCTTGCTCGACGTCACAATCTCCCCGGCGTAGGCGTCCGAGTTGTTCGAGTACTTGTACGTGGGAGCGAAGTAGATCCTCCCCTCGTTCCATCCCTTGAACACCCGCCCCGCTTCTCTCTCTGTCCTGAGCTGCAGGGAACGAAGAACAGATGATCACAGAAAGTAAAAAAAACTTACTCTATCGGTTTTTCTCTTCGGCGTCAGTGAGACTCACCTGGTCCCTCTGGAGGAGGGCATCCCAGTTGTTGGTCTCGAGAAGCCTCGTTGTTTCTGTGTAGCTGAGAGCGATCCGGTAGTTCAAATCTCCAAGCCATATGACTCGACTGATTCAGAGAGAGAGGGAGAGGGAGAGAGAGAGAGAGAGAGAGAGAGAGAGAGAGAGAGGAATCTCAGTGCCCGTGTGGGGTTTCTTCAGTTTGGTGGAGTAGATATGTGGTAAAGGAGAGTACTTATGATCGAGTATCTTCGCCGGAATCCTTCGTCCGTGAGTCTTGCAGATGTTCGGGAATTGGGTGCTCTTCAGGATCTCGGACACATCGGAGTTCCTCCGCAGCTCGTCTCCTTCTCTCTCCCCGGAAGCCAGGTGGCTGCAGACGAAGCAGAAGGTCGTCTGATGCAAAGAGAAGCTGACCGAAATGCAACCCTGCATCATAGAACAGTTTGACGTAAGATTTTCATAAAGTTGAGGATCTCTCTCTCTCTCTCTCTCGCTGGGGACAGTTTAAGATACTTATTTTAGCATATGGGTAGCTTTTTTTCATTCAGAATTATTTAGAACGATCATATTTGGCAGATTCCCGATGAACAACATCAAGAACATGGCAGATTTTTGGGGAAAGATGCCGCGAAGATGCTTATCTTAGCATCTGGGTCGGCTTCATTTCCCCAAAGACCGTCGGAAATTATCCTCACCTTGTTTCCAAGATAACCCAGCATTCCGCGCCCAATGGAGCAGATCCTCATATGGCCGATGTGTTGGACGAGCTCTTGCCTCACCCAGATATTGACGAAGATTCCCACCATCTGTCTGCTGGCGATAAGGCAATACTTCTGCTGGGTGGCGCCGGGAATGGCAACCAGGTCGGCCATCATCTGCAGTTTCGGGCCCTCCTCTTCCTCCGAGGAGGAACAGTCATCCATGCCGTGGGCATGAGGGCAACTAAAACACGAATCCTTAGGGTACCTCTTCTCCGGCACCGAGGGGCAGTTGCAGGTCTTCAGACGCCTGCCTCTCTCCGCCTTGAGGATCTTCGTGACCGCACTTAGAGAGGGCCTGAGAAGGTGATCCGAGCGCCCGTTCAGCTTCTGGTTAATCAACGCTAGCCATTTCGCCGCTGGTTCGCTGTCTTCTATCACCAGAACGTTCCCAGCATTCAAGGGACGATTTCCTGAAACCTAGAGAGAGAGAGAGATAGAGAGAGGATACCACAAAAAAGGGAACCGCAAAGAGTTTCAGCTTCTGGGTCTCTTCTGGATTGAAACCGTAGGAGAACCTAAGATGATGCTCTCAAAATAGGATTATTCGTGGGGATCGGAGACCAAGAGTCTTACCCAAGGACATATATATCCGATTTCTCATCAGGGGGGAAGAAGCCGTCAAGATTCATCCCGCTGTATGGGGGGTTCCCCCCGAGATTCCATGTTGCGACGAAAACCCTGGGAGTTAAGACCAGAAGAAGTAATCAGATTAGATCAGCCATGGAAGCAAGGGAATCGCAGAAGCCACTGATGGAAAGACGGCCAGGTTACCTCAGCACAAGCGGGTCTTGGAGGTCGGGCGTCGGGGATATCATGCTGCTGGAACTCCGATTCTTAGCCTTCGAGGACGGCTCTGAAACATGGGGAGGCAGTGAAAATTTAGACTGAAAGAGGAATTTTCAACCCGAATGAGGAGAATCGTCGCCAGTTTCATACAGGAAACGGTTTTTTTCCAAAGCCAGACGAAGGTGGGTGAGAGAAAAGGGTTCCTGAAGAATTCAACCACTGATTCCGTAGTAGCTGGGGAAACAGAGATCTTCTCTGTAAAATCTGTGGTTCTCTCTCCTCTCTCTCTCTCTCTCTCTCTCTCGGAAATGTAACACGGGCCATGTACTAAGTTAATCAGTGAAGATCCTCGATGTGGACCATCCCTCCCCCACCTCACACACCAACACACCTATTTTTCGCCTCTTTTTAGTCACTGTTTGGGAAAGAAAGATCGCACGAGTGGTTTGCAGGTTTCTCCTGACGAAAAGGAGTTTCACTGGGGTAGGCTCTCTCTCTCTCTCCCCCCCATCCCGTCTGTCTGTCCCTCTCTTCCTCTCCACGCTTTTTCTCTCTCTCAGAGAGTTCACGATTGTCCAGGTAAGAGGATTACGAAGAATCGACAGCAGTAGATAATATGAGAGAGAAGACGGCAACGGAGGGGAGAACTCACCGGAAGCGTCGCCGAAGCCCCAGCACCCTTGCGGTCCTCTCCGCTCCTTCCTCCCTAGCACCTTCGGAATGAAGAGCTGCGCGAGAGACCACCGGGCAATGGAGATCTCAGACGGGAGGTCGCCCTCCCATTCTCCAGAAGCGCGGAGGAGGAGAAGTCCGATTCCTCCCCGAAGCACAATTTAAAGGCGAGAGAACTGCGAAAAGGATGGTATTTAATTATAGCGAAAAGATAACGCACCTTCCTCCTCACGTCACTCGCGAACTTCATCTCTGAACCTGTAAGTCAACGCCATGAAAAGGATTATCTCACGAACAGTAGATAGACAGGCAAAGAATGCCGGAGAAGCCGCCGACCGTCGAGAAGAATTCCTTCCTCCGACAGGACGAGGCAATGCGGGAACCTTCCGGCCTGACGCCTCCGCTGAACGAAGAACACCAGAGGAGGAAGAGGAGGAGGAAGAAGGAGGAGGAGGCCCACCGTCGAGGAAGGAGACCCACAGATCCTCACTGAGCTTGCCCTCGTTATCAACCAGCAGATGAATCTCTTTCCAGAGCTCCTCAGTAGAAGACAAGCACGGAGAGCCTTACCAAGTCAAAAGCAGGGTACAGACAGGAGGCGGTGGCCCCGAAGCGGCGGCGGCCGCGGCAGTGTCCTCTTCATCTTGGCCTATCCCAGCGAGCGCTCACCGGCGCGGCACCGGCCCGGTTATTCCCCCCACGAGCTTGCTCGGGGAGCGGAGGAAATCGGGCGGCGGAGAAGTGGCGTTGAGTTCCTCAAGGCAGCGGGTCCTTCCCTCCTTTCCCTTCCGGGAGGGAGCAAATCCCCGAGTTTTAATGGCCCCTGTCCCCCTCCCCAGGCATAACCGGCCCGCTGCGGCGTGGAGCGAGGAGCAGGAGAGAAAAGGCCTCGTCGCTCATGTCCGAGCCACCCATTCCATGCAGGGCTTCGAAAGGGGTGGTGCAGGTTGAGCCCTCCTCGCTCGTAGCCTCGCCGGAGCTGTACACCCACAGTTTTCCCAGTATAATCTAAATTCGCCCCGATATTTCTCTGCATTGAGGATGGGGTTTCTGGTTCGGGCAAGACCGAAGAAAGTAAGACGTGGGTTATTCAAGTCAACGGTAAAAGGTCGTCAAGTCCTTACCACATATGGGGCGAGCTCTATCATCCGTTGTGAGGTCGGACGCTTTATCCTCCCACCGCCCCTCTTCGAATCTGGGCATCACGAGAACCAGCCTGCTTTTCTTCAGTCTTTGGTCGCCACGGCTGAGCCTGAGCTTCACGAGACGTGGTCTGACCTGACCCATTGACTCCCTCGACGCTCCTGTAATTATCCGTGCCTCAATTTCAGGAAAATAAGAGGAGCCTTATCGTAGTAAATGCCTTAGTGAATGAGCATGCACTTTCACTGGAAATGTGTGTGTGTATGTGTGCGTGTGTGTGCGTGTGTGTGTGTGTGTGTGTGTGTGTGTGTGTGAGAGAGAGAGAGAGAGAGAGAGAGAGAGAGAGAGAGAGAGAGAGAGATGTAGGGTGCGTTTTGAAGGGAGAGGTTATTTACTTAAACCATACTCCTTTCTAGCACCACTGAGCTTGCTTCTCCAAAGGGATCTACATGTTTGTGGTGACATAAGTCCCTCCCCCTACTGTATGAGGGAGAATATAATACTCCAAAGGTTATGAGCATCCTTGATACACTGATGTGTGACATCTAGTTGATTGTTAGGAGAGAGAGGAGAGAGAGGAGAGAGAGGGAGAGGAGAGAGGAGAGAGAGGGAGTGAGGGAGAGAGAGAGAGAGAGAGAGAGAGAGAGAGAGAGAGAGAGAGAGAGAGGATAGAGAGAGAGAGAGAGAGAGAGAGAGAGAGAGAGGGAGTGAGGGAGAGAGAGAGAGAGATAGAGAGAGAGAGAGGGAGAGAGAGGGAGAGAGAGAGAGGGATAGAGAGAGAGAGAGAGAGGGAGTGAGGGAGAGAGAGAGAGAGAGATAGAGGGAGAGAGAGGGAGAGAGAGAGGGATAGAGAGAGAGAGAGAGAGAGGGAGTGAGGGGAGTGAGGGAGAGAGAGAGAGGGATAGAGAGAGAGAGGGAGTGAGGGAGAGAGAGAGAGAGGGATAGAGAGAGAGAGAGAGAGGGAGTGAGGGAGAGAGAGAGAGAGGGATAGAGAGAGAGAGAGAGAGGGAGAGAGAGAGAGAGAGGGATAGAGAGAGAGAGAGAGAGAGAGGGAGAGGGAGAGGGAGAGAGAGAGAGAGAGAGAGGGAGAGGGAGAGAGAGGAGAGAGAGAGAGAGAGAGAGAGAGAGAGAGAGAGAGAGAGAGAGAGAGAGAGAGAGAGGATGCCACACCCGAGCATTAAAACCGACCCACCTTTTCTCTTCGTCTTAGATCTGTCACGCAAGGTCAAAGTTCGCTCGACCTCCCGTGATCGACGTCGCCCAGTTGGAAGGGCACCCACATTGAGGCATGGACTTCCCACCTTCCAAAAGTTTACCCCGTGTCCAAAAAAAGGAGCGGTGGCGTGTTTCAAACACGTGTCGGATAACCACTGGTTGCAATAAAGGCGACCATCCAGCCCAGAAGCCCCACAGTCCAAACCGGATTAACCAGGCTTGGTGGAAGGTTTACGGGCCCATAAGGCCCATAAATCTCCCCATAGGGCCCATTATGTAGACCCCCACCAATCCCGGCCTGTTAGAAAATCTAAGCCCATTACACAGACCCCCCTCCATGGCTCCTTGAACTCTGTCTGGATATGCCCAACTTATGTAGAGTAGAGTAGACCAGACCATCTTCTTCGTTCAATGGTTGACCCCTTCCTCTAAAAGGCTACTGAAGTTAAATTCTGGGTTTTATTTTTTTCAATACAAACTTTGCTAAGAACCGTATTAATGTCTACATTAATCCCTCTTGTTCCATATACATGCATGTGTATGTGCTGATTAATTCGGTATCTTTGCCTACTTCTCTCAGGCATCTGTCACCGACGACGCTTTGGAATGTGAACCGGATGCCCCATGGGGCCCACCCACCAAAGAGCGGGACCCACAAACAGTAGGAGATTCGATGGAGAAGTGGAGACCCTCTGCAGGGGGAAGCGCTCCAAGGAGTCAACGCATTCCTTTGAAACTCATTCTTGAACTCGGGTTGGGGGCGGGAATAAGTGGGCTCGGCCCGAATAAGGAAACCACACTCACTCATCAATCAAATTCACACGTCCCCCCACGAGTGGCCAATCAAGGCGGAGAGAGAGAGAGAGAGGGGGGGGGGGAATAAAGCCGGGCCTTAAAGCCGGCGATGTGTGCAGTGGAGCCCACGAGTAGCCAATCAGTGAGCCACACGTGGACCATTCGATGATTGGGGGTCAGACCAGCCGGGTTGCCGGCGACTGGAAAAGCTTTGGCCAAAAAAGGGAGCGGGGAATCGCCGGAAAGGGAGCGGCGCCGGAGTCATGATCGGGGAATCGGAGAAAAGAAGGGGCGACGGATAAGAGAGAGAGAGAGAGAGAGAGAGAGAGAGAGAGAGATTCTCTCCGTCTCACTCAAGACGGGGACGAGCTGCTGGGGGTCGGGATGGAGAACCCCGATAATAATCATGGGGGCTTTCCGCTAAGGAGACCGGGTTTCTAGAGAGAGAAAGAATACCTCGGACTCGCTTGGGCCCCCCTCCCTCACGTGACGAGGCCGAGGAAGAGGCCTTCTCTTCCTTGGTCGCAGAAGGGTGGGCTTCTCCTCTGCTGTGTTTCTGACTAGGCGTCGGACGGGACAATGACGTGAAATGATCTCTCTCTCTCTCTCTCTCTCGCTCGCTAATTTCCTCTTGGGGTGAATAGGAGTGAAGGGCATATCTACATTGGACGGGGGATTTCATATGGGTCTGAATGAGCCTAGTGAGATATGCGCCCTAAGAGTGCCCATAAATAAATCCTGCGTGAATATGGAACATACTCTATATATTATATTCTATTATCCACGATGAAATATAAATGAAATTTCAGCGATCAGGGAGCTCGATGCTGACCTTTCAGAGTCTGAATGCCGCCCGGGAAAAGGGGGCGGGGTGGGGGAGTGAGTGAGTGCACCGGTCCCCGTCTCCTTTCCTGTGGGAAAATAATGAATAAGTGCCAAACGTCAGAGAGGGGGCAGCAAGGGAATATAATGCTCATTCCATATTCTCCATTCTCTACTTTCATACGCCCCCATACACCCCCAAGAATCTTATTTGCTTTATCAGGAAAATTGCAGAACCCGGTCAACAGAGAAAATTTGGTTCTGAGGCTATGGAACCGATGCCCTCTCCTCTAGCGAGAGAGAGAGAGAGGGGGAGAGAGAGAGAGCAGCATCATGAAACCAGGGCCAGGAACGTCCTCTCGCCGACACGGGCATCGAGAGATTGCTTGATAAGGAAAACTTACTTCGTGGGCGATGAAGACGTCATGTCGGAAGTTTGTCAGAGAGCGGCGGCGGGGGGAGAAAAAGCGGCGGCGGTGATGGTTCGAGAATATATTCGAGCATCTCCATGTGAGAGCGGGGTGCGTAGGAGGAAGCTTGCTGGAGCCGAGCTTGGAGGGCGAAGGGCGGTGCCGGTAGCGGGAAGGACAAGACGACTTTTTTAAAGCGCCGGAAGGATATTGGATGGGCTGCGTTGGGATTCAATCATTCTCTCCTTATAAGACTCCCCCGTGGGGGCTTCTGAGGCTGTCAGACTGGGGACGACGTTGAGGAAGCTCCCCTCTCTCAGGCCGCAGGAGCGCGAGCTGTCTCTTCTCGGAAATGGCTCGATCACCAAGCCTATAAACGTAGAGGGAGAGAGAGAGAGGGAGAGAGAGATAGGGGAGCACGCTAACAGATACTAGGAGGGAGAATCCAGAGGCAGAAGCGGAGGTATGAAAAGGATACCGAGAATTACCCGACAGTTTGATGCAGGAGGGTGGGCCTGCAATTTTAAATTGAAGCTCTAGATTGGTTTCCCGAGCAGGAAATGTACGGCCATCATGAAGGCAAGCATGGGATCCTCACCTCGAGGGCGGCCTTTCACCAGGATAGGAACCTCCTTCTTCAAGGAGCGAATGCTCCGGGGGATGCTGGGCTGGTGCTCTCGACTGACGCCAAGCCGAGGTTGAAGTGGACCCAGGACCTCCATGACCGCTTTATAGAAGCTGTGAATCAGCTAGGGGGAGCAGATAGTGAGTAGTTGGCATAACAGTGGATCAGCTTTTGCCTTCTTCTTCTTCTTCTTCTTCTCCCTCTGGTTTTAGATGATCTTACCTTCTCTTGTGGCTGTGGCTGTGGCTGTGGCTGAGGCTGATTCGAGGGCTTCATTCTGCAGAGGCAACACCGAAGACAATCATGAAGCTGATGGGCATTCCAGGCCTCACCTTGTACCACCTGAAGAGTCACCTCCAGGTACCCTCGGAGTTCCCTTCTGTGCTCTAACCGATGTTGACTATAAATCGGAAGCTGATCTGCACCCCACTTCTCCTTCTCTCTCTCTCTCTCTCTCTCTCTCTCTCTCTCTCTCCATCTCTATCTATCTTTCTCCTACACTCAGAAATACAGGCTCAGCAAGAATCTCCACACACAAGCAAACAATGGAACCAGTAAGAATGGTAAATGAGACAGTTTCTCTAATTTTCGTCCAGTTAGAAGGCGATGATTTGAAACGGTGATTTACCATAATCTATGGCTCACACAGCATCTGCTGGGAGGCAAGCAGAAGTAAGTGGAGCGCTGACGGGCACTGCCGTCCCTTCCCCTACAAATAAGTATGAGCCAAAAATAGTCCGTAGGAGATCATTCTTGCGGCGGTTTCCCTGCCATTTGTGACGCCCCCATATTATTTGGAATCTCAGGACCCTGCAAATAGGTGAAGCTCTTCAGATGCAAATCGAGGTGCAGAAAAGGCTGCATGAACAACTCGAGGTATGATCTCATCACTTGAATCAGAGTCGTATGATGAGACCTGTTAGTTCCATATGTCGATTTCAGATTGAAAGCTCTTGCATATGTTGATTTCATTCAGTGCATGATAAGAATTGCTCGACAAGTGGCGTTTCAAGGAAAATTAATCTGTTAGATTATCTCCCTAGATTCGAAAAAGGAAAAAATACTTCGAGAAAGAGATTAAGAGACCATAATGAAAGACGAAATTTTTTTCACAACGTTAGATAATCGGAAGCCACCAGTGTTCTCTTCTTCCACGGGTAGGCGCATAATTTTTTAAGTTATTTTTCCACTTTCTTTGAATCCTGAGCTCTTCCTGAAACTTGAAAAAATTAAAATTTCCAAAAAAGTGAGGCATGAGATACCGTTTGAAGTTTTTCGGTACCTGATATCTCTAGTCTAGAGTGATGAAAAAGTAGATCAGCAAGAGATCAGCCTCTTTCTCCGTTACTCTGTAGAATCTTGAAACCTGAGAGGATGCTGCCATACCTGGCAGAATTATTGACTGGGTATCAACTTCCCTCCTGCTGATCGCGCTTTGCATCCCCTGTCATATTCATGTGATAGGATATAGTCTAGTTTTGAGTAACTCCATCTGAAGAAGGAATCATCGGATATCTGACAGAAATTATGAACATTCGTAGAACATGGAGTTGGATTCCATTTGCAATCCAAAAACAATCCTAATAATTCCGACTTTATAAGGATTTAACATTCAGTCCTATCAATGGTTCGAAAATCAGTAAAGACCTTGTCAGGTTCATGATTCTCGCTGTCTGGTCTAAGCGGCAGGGTGTCATCTGCAAATTGTAAGTTTGTAAATTTCAGTCAAACCAGATTTTTGTGCACATGAATGGATGTTTTATATACCAGTATAAGAACACGTGTCGTAAAGAAGCCCCCTTCTCAGAGTCCTAGGAATATTCAAAGGAATTGGAGGGATACCATATTATAAAAAAAACAAATTGCGGTCCTCTTTCTGTTTCCTTCTTTCTTGGTCTTTCTTGGTCCTGCGTCCTCCTCTTTCGTCGGATAAAATGCGTGCAAATACTCAAGGTGCTTGGCTCCTTTCCCTGGTCTACCACTCGGGCAACGTGGGCCTGCTCAATTGCAACCCAGAAATTAGTCCATACTCTCATGTTTTGATTCGGCTCAGAAAGACTGTGCGTGTATTTGTAAATTTATTCTCCCTGTTTGCCGCTCTGGATTGTGGCTCACATTCCTTTCCATCTATCTTTCTCTAACCTCTCTTCGTGTCACCTCAGGAAAAGAGCTAAACTTTCCACCATGATTTTCAGATAAGCCATAGACTCTCCCTCTTTTCCAATCTACCACTGTAGGTCCCTGTCTAATTTATTCTCCCTTCTTACGAAGAAAGAAAAAAAACCAATATGTTTCAATTTCCATATTGCTGCATTGCCATTTTTTGTTGAACCAAATGTGAATGAATTCTCCGAGGAAAAAAATCCCAGAAATGTAATCACTTCACGCTGTAAGACCCTCTTAATAATGAGTGGATTATAGTTATCTTCTCCATTTTTTGTTCCTCTGTCAATTTTTCCACTGCTGTTGGAACGAAACTAAATGCTTCTTGTCACAAAAATAGGTCCAAAGACACTTGCAGCTAAGGATAGAGGCTCAGGGAAAGTACTTACAGTCCGTGCTTGAAAAGGCTCAGGAAACTCTGGGAAAGCAAAATTTAGGTTCAGCTGGACTAGACGCAGCCAAAGTGCAGCTCTCTGAATTGGTCTCTGAAGTGTCGAATGAATGCCTAAATTCTCAGTTTCCAGGACTAAGAGAAATGCCAGTCTTCAGAGGTCTTCAAGCGCAAAGACACCAACTTGCAGATTGCTCCATGGACAGTTGCTTGACATCAAGTGAAGGTGCCCAAAAGGATCGAGAAATGCAAAATATCAGGATAAGGTTGGGAACCTACAGTGATGATCTGCCAATATGCACAAGCCACGAAAGACAGAATGGGCTTAGTCATGTTCAACCTTCTTGGACTGATGCGCGGAATGAAAGTAAAAGGCTACCTTCATCTGTAGGGAAAGATGCAGAAAGGGCAATTCCACCTTGGAAAGACGCTGGGGACTTATCCATGGGCATTACAATTGAAAGACGTAAAGAGAGTGACCGCGGGGTTTCTGTTTACAATGTGAAAAAAAAGGATAGAGAGGGAGAGATTCTCTTCCATGAATCAAAAATAATGGCCTTCGAACAAGACAGAGAGAAGACCTCCAGAAGCTTTGTACAGGAAGATATATCAGCAGAACTTGATCTAAACACCCAAGAAGAAAATGCTGAACCTCCCAACTTCAAGCTGTTTGATTTGAACGGTTTCAGCTGGAGCTGAATTTCCGTCGCAGAACATCTGAGTACATGAAATACCGATTTTGTCTCAGACTGTTTCAGGTACCTCAGAATTATGCGGTGTAAATACCAACTCCAAGACGTTCTCGTTCTCCACATCACAAAACGAAGGCCAAAGAAATTAAGAAAGGCGTCATTGATGGATGATGACCCTTGTGCAGTTAAGACAAAAGAATAAGCGTAGCACTTGCTACGGAAAGCTTACAAAGGTACTTGCAGGAGGGCGAGACGGGGAGAACATATAATATGTATTTATCTTCGATATTAGGAACAATAATCCATTCAAGTATCAGACTCTCATTAAACAACCAACATCGCTGTTGTTTTTGCAACTAAAGGAAATTAGTAAGACTAATGATGCATCGAATCTACCTCTTTCATTTTCGAAGCCAAAATTGAGCTTATCATAGAGGCTGGAAATTCAGCTCCATGTGACTTAGATTATGACAGGTTAAGTGATCCGGGATAATGGCTTTTTGAGGAAATTTACTGGGTATACAGGCAGCCAGTCAAAGAACTTAGTCGTGCGAACTATTCTGTTCGCAGAATTCCATGGACCTCGCCGACCATCCGAAATATGCAAGCAAGGAGGTGGTATCCGTTGAGGACACCGACTGTTGCCATCTTCTCAGGATAGGGTTTAATCTTCCCGTATCGTAGCTCTAGTGGATAGATATGCTGCAAGTTCAAATAAATCTCTCCACACAGATGAGACGGGTATACCATTCACCACATATTGAAGCGGGGTGACAAATCATATGTCGCTATTCTTAACGTTGCAGCAGGGATATTCTCATTTATAGGAATCAAGCCTGAAGGCTGAACAACTGCAAATTTACGAAAAGCAACATGTTCCGAGCGAAGAAAGGACTGATTCTTTCCGAAGGCTACAGGAAGAGATCGGAGGTCGTTTGAACATGACCTTGATTTGTCCTACAGCGAAAATCCTGCACAAGCCGATGACACGTAGGAGACCACAGTGTGGATCGCAGAGAAGGAAGAGAGCGCAGAAAGCTAGCGACTGAGGTCTCAGAAACAGAATGACGTCCAAATTCCTCGAAGTAAATGAAATTGAAATTTTTAGACCCTCTGTTCTCGAATTGCAACTAACATTCTAAAGCGGGCGATTATCACTAAGTTGGTGTTGAAATCGTAGAAACGCCAATTCCAGGCCAGTGCCGTGAGGAAAGCAGATCAAACGACACCATCCACGATAAAGCAGGATTCAAGAGGAGATCTGAAGATAGATCCAGGGTGCACCAGATAACGAGACCTAAGGGCAATAAGACATCTCAAATTCAGTCGTTCCGTACGGGAAGGTAAACGAGTACCACCACCACTCAAGTTCATTTCCAGATCTGACGTGCAGACAAAATTTCTTCAGCCGATCGAAGATCAAATTCAAGAACATCCGATCTCACGGAAGAGCAAACAGGCAACTCCTCAGTCTCTCCCGTCCGTCCGAATCCCCGTGACCAGACAAAGCCAGACGACACAACAGAATGCTACACCAGACATAGAGCGAGAGAGAGAGAGCGAGAGAGAGAGAGAGAGAGAGAGAGAGAGAATGAGAGCAGAAGAAGAAGAAGCAGAAAACGGAGGAGGCGGGAAAGAAGCTCGGTTTGATTCGTATAAATAGCCGATGAAAGGATAGAGGTGGAGAGAGAGTCACTGTAAGTTTCGGGATGCTTCTGAAGGCCGTTATTCTGGTACGGCCCGTAATTCCCTTAATAAGGAAAAATTAGTTATCCATCCCCCAAGACTGCCCTTCTTCGAGATATGCCCCCAAATTTCGCGCTCGTCGCTTTAGGTCCCCGGAAGCATGCCGAAATTAGGAATTAGTCCCTGGGGTTTAGTGGGAGAACATTCTTCGGACGGCGTATTTAAACGCTCCGAAATAAAAAATAATTAGTTCGTTAATATCATAGATAATTTCAACTGAGGAATATTGAAATCACGAGTCAGAAAAATTGATAACTTTTTAGTAAATTCATTATTTGAAAAATAGATTCATCTTAGATTAAAATATTCATAATAAATAGAAAAATTAAACAGTTTAAATAAGGAAATATATAATTTTAATTGACCTTTTTTATGCGATATTAATTAAAAGGTTAGCTTTCGGGGTAGATAAATAATTAATACGATAGTAATTGTATACTTATTTATTTAATTTAGTATTATAGGCTTTTACTGTCATAAATCCTCTTGCCAGCCCCATAAATTCGTATATATAATTTAAAATATTTATTTAATATTGTTGCGCGGTCACAATAGTAACTATTGAGGTGACATATATGATAAGAATATTATCCCTCGTCTGATCCTTTCTTAATATACGAATAGACAAAAAAGCCCCTGAACGACGATATCCAGCTACATTTAAAAAGGAGGCGGTTGAGGGCTATATTAGTCATTTAATGCTACAGTATTTAACGCCTATTAAATTGCATTTCACGTTGAGATCGACGGGACAAGTGGATATGGACGAGCACGGGTGGACCCCACCCATGAGCCGTACGTGTACTGTGAGCCGGGCCCGCAGAGCCCGATAATTTAAGCTTCAAGCCCGAGTTCGAAGGTGGACAGCGGGCCCACTCGGCCCGAAAATATCCGGGCCGAGGGAAACGACCACAGCAAGTCGCCCGAGGTATCGGTCCGACGCCGGCCGCCGCCGTGGTCCGGCGGGGCGGCGCCGCCACTCTGACCGGTATCGCTGACCCGGCGGCCTCGCGCTTATCCCCTCGGAGGGGTTGACCCGCGAATCGGAGATTGCGAGTTTTCGGCTTTCCCCCGTTAAGTCAAAGAAATCGCATGCACAGAGGAACAAGACTGGGATTTATAGTAAAAAGAAAAGACTGGGATTTATACTGATAATTATTCAGTACAGGAGATGATGGTAGAGTGATGGGCGTTGACTCAGACGAGGTGATGAGAGGAGATTATGCTTCCTGGGAGTGATGGGGGGAAGTTGACTCAGGGATGGCCGGGGGGGTTGGGGTTGTGGCGGTCGTTGGGGCCGGATCCCCCGTAGTCCTGGAGGTTCTGCAGGTCCATCCGCCGGTGCATCTCGAAGGTCTCCTTCGCCGGAAGCTCCTCCCCGGCGACGTTCTGCGACAGGAAACAACTGGCGGTGATCAGAGCTGCTGCGTTTGGATGGGGACTCCAGAGACGGAAAACATATGGGATTGATAAATATATAGATTGATCGATAGATAGATAAATAGATATTTGGGCAAAAATAGAGATAGATAGATAAATATAGAGATAGAGAGATAGATGGGGATAGAGAGAGGGAGACAGATGGATGGATTGATAAATAGAGAGGGGGAGAGGGAGAACCAGGTCCGCGATCTCTTGGGTTTCTTGATCTTGATCATATCTCTCGTGATCGAGTGCATGGGCGCTCCACGGAAGCCGACCTGCGGAATACCAGAGCCCAGTTGAAGTGGGAGGGAGCGACAGAGAGAGATAGAGAGTAGGCGAGAGAAGTAGAGAGATGATTACTAGAAGCTAGAGCTGCACCCAGAGAGTGGAGGAAGACGAAGATGAGGAGTGTCAGCAGGAGGGAGCTCTTCGCTTTGCGTTCCATCTTGTGGAGAGAGAGAGAGAGAGAGAGAGAGAGGGAGAGAGAGAGAGCTAGCTCCGTGTAGCCGTTCGCCTTAGAAGATGAGCGAGGACGCCTCGCAAGTGAGGTGGATTGGAGGGGATGTGGCGGCCGCATTCGGTATTATAGGACTGCAAAAAGCGAGGAGAAGCGAGAGCCACGTGGAGCATTAGTCAACTTGCCCTTCACTCTAAGAGAAGAGGCGTGCATCCACATGCTGCCGAGCTCTCTCGGGCCCACACTCGGGATTGTCAAAGGGGGCGGGACCCATTCCAGCTGCCTTCTATCAGGCGCGGGCCCACCTTGGCTGCCCCCGTGCCTATTGATGCTCCCCCAGAATTGCCCAAGTTGAGCTTCAGCTCACAGAATCTAAAAGATTTGAGCCCTTTGACCTGTGAAAGAGCACGCAATTTATGACTTTGACCGCCGATCCCTCACTGATGTATCATGCGTTGTCCATTCTGATTACCCAAAGTGGGGCGGTGCTTACCGAAAAAACAACCCTTATCAAGCATAAAGGGAGAGACGTTTGGGACAAGCGTCCCTCCTGCACAATGGAAAAGGAATTTTGAAGTGAGGAGGAGAAAGGCAGGAGATATATGAAAGTCACTTGGTTCAATGGACCTTCGTACATCTACAGTTGCACAAGATTCTTCCAACTATGTTCCAGTTGGAGATTGATCTTCATGCTTCCAGTATTCTCCTCACTTCATCTTGGTCGCACTCCAAGCTCGTGCCGCACAGCTCCGCGCATGCGCTGCTGCGTTCGCGCCCATGTCGCCATGTGCCTGCTCGCCGCGGCACAGTGTCATGTGCCGGCGCTCTTTCGTGGCATACCAGCACGTGTCGACTATGCATGCTTCTTCGCACGGCTGCTCCAGGTGCATTTGCTGTTCCATGCCGTACCAATGTGTGATTCTTGGATGCACTTCTCCTTGTGGCGTTGTTGTTCCTGTACGGCTGTCCTCGTGTTGATTTTATTGTCATATAGCTCTCATGTGTCAACGCCGTTGTCGCATAGTGCTCTCCATGCCAACAGTGTGGCTCTACTCTCATAACTTGCGTCTTCATTACTATCACCTCATCCTTCATGCTGAAAATCTTTGGGTTGGTGGTATGAGCAAGCTTTGGTGATACGTCTTGCTTTCATACGCACTTATTTCTCTTATTATTTCACTCTAAGTTCACCATAAATAGTTCTCAAAGTTAGACTATTCTCAAATCAGAAGCTTTAATGCTAATATCTAAGGATGAGCATCCCCTTCTTGGGAAGCATGAATAGAAACATGAGAGAAGAACATGGAGCAATACAAGGAACAAACAATGTTGTAACAAAGGAGGCTAAGAAATAAGTCAGAACATAAACAACTCTAAGCAACAGGAAATTGAATCTTGGATATCAAATATATGTGGCTATGAAAGAGACCACAACACACCAAGATATAATAAATGTCACAAGTGCATTATACTAATGCCAATATATATCTCTTTTAAGAAAAAAATTCCAAATAAATCAGCAATACAATGTTCCAAATGTCAATTCATAATATATTAATTAAAATCACTTCAAAAAGATAACAATATGTGATAAGTTTTTTGTGGTTCGGAGATAAAGTTCCCAAATCTATATCAAGTATAATGGAGACTAAAATATAGAAATAAATGAAGAACAATGATTCTTCTTCTATCACTATAGAAGATGATGTTCCTTTTTGTAACACTAACAAAACACTTATGAGAAAGAGGGAAAAGGCAGACCACTTTCTCAGTTCTTCAAGCCTTAAAACTCCACTTTAACTAGCAGCCTCCCTTCATGCAACTCCCTTGTCTTTGAAATTGTCTCTCTCACCTTATCGTGCAACACTCTAATGTAATTTCCTTTTTACAGCTCTTAAATTCTTATTTTTCGGCCTACTATGTTTTGGGTAGCTAATAATACCATTATCCACTCTATCATCCATAAACTTGGTGTTGCAAATACAAGAGAGATAGATCTTTAGTAGAAATATCTCTATGTATAACTCTTCACTTCTTAGCATAAGTAAACATTTGTTAATTTCATACAATGATGACTCTTGGTTATAGATATTGAGTTGGCTATCATATCAACAACATTATCTAGTGTAGGAACCTTTATAGAACCTACGTTACCTACTATAAGTTTACATAGTTTATGAAATTTAGTGTCAACTTTTTGTCCTGGAATAATATAATAACTTATTTTCAAGATAAATAACACTTTGACAATCACAATACAAGTGAGTAAAAAATCGATTGATGTCGAATTACTCACTAAATCCTTCAGCTAGAAGGCTTCTTCTACTACCTCAATTGCATCAATATACTTAGTTTTTGTAGTGGATAGTGTGATGATATTTTGGATCATTGCCCTCTAATTCATATGATGTCCATCTAGAGAGAAAGAATACTTAGTATATATTTACTTTACAAAGTCATCTACATAGTCTAAGTCAACATATTCAATATTAGATATAATTTTATTAAATAATAAATTAAAATCTGTTGTAACTTTAAGATAATGTAAAATTTAGTTTATGACAGCCTCATACAATATTAAATTTATCATGTATTTACTAACAACAGTTATAGCTATGATTAATTAGACAAACCATTTCATACATCAAAATATCAACTATGTTGACAGATATTATCTTAAGCATCTCATCATGTTCTTTATCATACTTGGGACATTTTTGTAAAGAATATAAAATATTGAGCTAAAAGGTTGCTAACTTGTTCGGCCTTTGACATTTTAATTTTATTCAATATCATGTTCAGTACAACCTTTTCGAGTTTATCACAATCTTTTTCTTCACTTTCATTCAAATTTCCATGCCTAAAGTTTTCCTAGCATTACCAAGGTACTTTATTTTAAACTTTAAACTAATTTAATTTTTAGTTGGGTGATTTTATTTATAAATTTATATACAATCAGCAGGTCATCAACATTCAATGTAAGGAGATTGATGGGTTAATACATAGATTCCCTTAATATGTAAAACCTTTTAGTTGTAACATATAGTTTTATTCTCTCTAGGATTTACTAATTTCCTCAAGAATACATGTTTATTATCATGAGATCAATCACCTAAATACCTTCAGTTCTTCTCCTTTGAAACTTGGCGATATTCGAGTCAAATATGGCTACCAAAATTATTGATGCTCTTGGCTTTGATATCAAAATGTAAGAATTTTATTTATTATAAATTTATTAAATTTTGAAATATTTATCTATGGTGATTTATCATGAATGATATCGTTTGATCTTAAAACTAAAAACTTGGTGCAAAATTATTATCTTTGATATTGAGATATTTTCATGATATTAATGTTATAATATTAAATATTATTGATTAAAAATTTATCTTTTGATGAAAGGATATTCGAATCATGAATAGTAAAAAGTAAGATGTGTTTATCGCTATTTATATATATGTGAACTAACCTCTTAATGCAATAGTTATACTATATTAATAAGTATGATAAATTTAATCTACAAGAAGACATATCAACAAATATACAAAGTACATGTCCTTCTCAAAAATCTTAAATAAAAAATTTAGATAGTGATATGTCTGTGATTTACGTGAATCAAATGACAAATCAAACATATTTAGCTAGACTCAATATCAATAGTAAAATTGTTCATTTAAAGAGATAGAGATGTAGTTCAAATTTCAAATAAAAAGTTTCAAATCACAAAAGGATCAAAATTCATTATTAGGTATTCTGAAAAATGATTAGTTTTTATATTAATTTATTAATATGTAATTAATTTTAAATTAATTTTGAATTAATCAAATACCTTTGTCTTGTCTCCTTAGAGGCTTAGTCATTCTTGATCAAATATAACTACCAAAATATTATCTTTTTGTCCAAATCATTCTCATTTTATCACCCGATTACTTTATAACCAAATGAACAGTCAAAACCATGAGGTTGAAGTTAATTTTTTTTGTCAAAATCAATTAGAGAAGGTGATGCATCATCCTCATGCATTGTTGATGCATATGATTGAAGAGCTTGATTGTCAAGCTTAAATCTCTAAGTATGCAACTAGTTTACAATATAGAAATTTTCTCCCATCAGTGGGTCTTCACCCTCCAATACTTGATTTTACTAGATCTCCACCATTTGATAATCTTATTCAAAACTTGTTGCTTTTTGGAACATATGGCAATGATCTTTGAACTTTCTAATTTTCAAATCCCCTTATTCCTTTGTCCATTTTCATTCAACTTTGAATTAAAATTTTCTAACTTCATAAAAAATGGTTGTTATATCTGAATCAAGAAGTTTTCCTATGAATTTTTATCTACATAAGTAGTTGCACTATTGAGATACTATATTTAAAATTTTAATATCTCTTTTATTTTTTATTTTCTTGATGATTTAATCCATATTAAATCTTTTAGGACTTTTCTATCATTATTTTGAAATGTTAAATGCTGCATACTATGAGATGCAATATAAAATCAAAGATAAGATAATTTATATGATTTTCTTGTACCTATTTATCCATATACTTATCTTTTAAAATGATTCTCTTATGCTCAAGATTGTTTATGTTTTAAAAAATCACTTAATCTCAAAGTCTAATACTTTAGATTTGATCATTAATAATAAGATACTAAGATCAATAATAATCATTTATACAATAATCATAGTGAATTGATTTAATATTTGAGATATATTCGTGATATATGTTTAATAATCACTTTAATATAAAAAATTTCTATTATAATTATCAAAGCCAAGGTCGTCAATAAATCAAATATAACACCATAATAACCATAACATGAATTAAATAGTGTTTATCACTTGTGAGAAAATTTCATTGTAATCAATGCCTTTCGTTCTACCTAAACTCTTGACAACTAAAATCTTTTATTAGGATTAGTCCATTTTTTACCAAACTTATTTCTTCATGTACTCTTGATTTATAGTTGAATATTTTTCATACCCTTGGGAAGTGTGGTCAAAGACTAAAACAACAACATTGAGTAAGAGAGAGAGAAGATAAAATAAGCCTAAAATATGAAGGGTGTATAAGGGTAATTTCATCATCATAAAGATAAGAGCTATTAGGACTTGTCTAATGTAAGAAAATGATTTCTTTTTAAACATTTAAGACTTGAACTTGTTAAAGAAAAGACTTGAAGGCCTCTAAAACATCTTTTCTAAGTTTTGATAGAGTTTCGAGGAGGTGGTCCAATTATTATTTGTGTTTTGCCAAGATTTTACTTTCTTGTTCTCCTCTTTTCTTTGAGTGAGTTGTATTTATTTAGTGGGAACTTTATCATTAGGCATAACAAACTATGGTATGAGACCAATGACAATGAAGTTCTCTAGTAGTTAGATGGAGGCATTGGAGCACCAAATGGAAGATGTCAAGACAAACATCATTAGCATGAATGAAGGATGCCGAAAATAAGGCATCGTAGGGTCCAATGTATAATCACAACCTAGTTGGTTGGTAGAGATGAGTAAAACCATTTGTTGATGTGACCTTCTCTCTTTTAATGTGGCTAATGCAAATGGACAGATCTTTCATGTCAAGTTGTATTTCAATGGGTCTTTCAATATGAACATATTATTACCTTGAGTTCGAAAGGGACACCTTATTTTAATATCTATGGTCCACAAAGTATTATCCTTTAAAATATTGAGGAAATTTTGAATGAAAATCATATAACACATTGTATTATTGTCAACTAGTAACATATATCAACTATTCTTAAAACTAAGAAAAGAAGAGACATTGGTAGAATACGACTATGATTTTGAGGTCATATTAACCTTTCTAAAGGATCGAATAAAATAAAGAATGGAGAACAATAATATAAAAGGTCTCTAGCCTTAAATGTATCTTTAATTGAGTATGTGAAAATAAATAAGTTATATGAAATCATAAACTTCTCTTAACTAGACGAAAGAATATTGTAACACGTGTGCAGCATAGTATCAATAAATTGTCAATTATCTCAAGTTCACACATCATCATACATGCACATGGAGTGTAGTGATGTGTGGACTTGACACATGTTTGAGCAAAGTCTATTTAGCACAATATGCCACAAATGCTCCAAAAAGTTAGCCTAAATTTCACAGAAATAAGACATTGTGGTTACCATTAGAGTATAGTTAACAAGTAAGAAAAGAAGGCTTAACCTAATAGAGGTAGAATTATAATCCTATTGAGAGAAATAACACTACTTCTATTACAATGATAAATATGAGCCAAGTCACAAGGGTGATCAACTACAAATTCTTTTGTTTCATGATGACGATTGAAGTGTTGCTAACTTTAGTTGTTGAGCTAATAAACTTGAGAAGGATGAAATTAATGAGGAATCTATAAAAAAGGAATGTGATTATACTAATTCAATTTGGGGTGACCCAAAATTCTATATGCAATGAACTAGTGAAGAAATTAAAAGTGTGAAAATTAATCAAATAACTATGAGGTGATTTTAGGAAATGAGAACTAGTGTGAGATAAAGGTAAATGCAATGAGTAACAATTGAGATGAAAGATACATCAATGATTTAAGACTACCTACCTTTGAAGTTTAGTAGCATTGATTTGATTCTTTGAATGCAATGATTGAGATCTTTAAGAACTACATAATTCAAGGGGAACTTACTACCATCTATAAAAATTGTGATGGAGGGGAAGGCAAGAATTCTACAAAGTGACCTATAAGTGAAAATTAAATATCTCGTCTAGCCTTGATACATGATGCATTCAAATGATAAGAAACAATAGTAAAACTTCACCAACTACACACCACATGAATAAACAACAAGGGTTCAACTACCTTACTCAAGTTAGTTTATTGTGAACATGTAAATAATTGTGAACAAACTTATTGAGATCCTCAAGTTAGTTTAAAGAAAACCTCTCAACCATGAAACAAGTCATGTCATTTATCTTGTCTCAAGCACACTAAGGTGAATTCAGCTATTACTATCACCCACCCTATTAGAAAAAAAAATAGAGTAACTAATATAAGAGATGTGCAAAAATATTATTTGATAAACCAACAACTTATTTGGAAGCCTTCTAATAAACAAAAAACAAAACCTAGAAATTTTTTATGGACTGTAGAGCCCTTTGATAAAATCACAATTTTTTTAGATTTTTTATTCCCATGAATTTCATGATAAGTTTATTTTCTCCATACTAGACTCGCCTAATACAGTTTTTGTATTCATGAAGGCTATCTTGAATTTATTTTTATATCATTTGGACTGACCAATGTCTTGATCACTTTTTAGTTATTAAGGAATAATGTTTTTTAGTATTTTTATCCACGTGTGTTTTGGTTTCTTAATTTTTATGATATTCTTCTTTTAAGTAGTAACATGGAAGAGTAAGACAACATATCTAATAAGTATTTGAAATTTTATCAATTAAATAATTAAAAATTAATATATACATATAGATATATGTTTAGTTAAGGTTGTCTAGACCCGTTAGGGCATTAAATTTAATTTGAAGGTGCAACAACTGATTAGAATAAGATTTTAATAGTGATTCACTAATTGATGTCTAACATCATAAGATAATTAACATGTTCCCTAGGATTGACAAGCTATTATCACTAATTTGCTATAAGTTATGGAAATATTATTTGAATCTTGACACAATTTTAAAATATGTTATTCAAGTAGAATGATGATGTATAAAAAAACATTTAAACATTACATGATAGTCATAATGAATACACAAGTTTTGGCCCTACTTAATTTTTCCAATCTTTTGTACTGAAAATTCAGGCTTCTAGTTATGGAGTGAGAGTTATGTTAATGCACAAGTATATGTCAATTACTTATTATAGTTAAAACTTTTCCAAAACAAATAGCCTCCAACTAGTTTATGAGGAGAAACTCTTGGCCATAGTTCTAGATTAAAATAGTTTCAAATAATTCTTGTAACAATGTCAAGTGTATCCTTAAAGAGTACTTATCAAACTTATAGATTATGTTTTTAAAGTCATGTCTAAGGAGGGTGCATACAATCAATTGACATATGACCTACCATAGACTTCCACAATGATCAAATTGGGCAACACTAATACCTCTGAAACTACATTAGAAATATTCAATACATTTCAAGAGATGTGCAGATCCATAGTTAGTTGGGCCAAATTTGGCAAACATTCCTATAGGAAGACAAATGTTTCACCATTTTATCAAGTTAGAATTTTTGTATAAAGATTTTCTAGGTAATTATGTTTTACTATAGCAATATTCTAATTATTCTTAAGGCCCATCATGATAAACTCATTAGAAGATATATTAAATATGTTAAAATGTATAAAAAGATTGTGTAACAAGTCTATTAAGTACATATGAAACAAAGAAGTAGGTAAAATGTTGCAAAATGCTCATTTACCAAAAAAATGAAGCAACATCTTTAGCACCAATTAGCTTCCTCTAACCGCTCTCAATTCTAAAATATATATGAAAATACATTCTTTGATTTTGAGAAAGGTCTCTCAGAACCTTGATATTATAATATCATATTACTTGGACGGTTAATAGATTAAATATTTTTATAATAAATACTTTATAGTTTTATAAAAATATATTTTTATAATAAATATTTTTATCTAGAATAAAAGAAAAAAGAATGAGAGATGAAATGAATGATAAAATCTTCTTTCTATGATTATCAACCTTCTGTATGAATTGATTTCATGATTTTAATTCTCTTAATATTTTCACACTAAATAAAAGAAGGTTTATAATTGAAATGATTTTATCACGAATCAGGTGAAATTAGATGAGAAAATAAGATGGAAAAAGATGTGAATGATGATTTTCAATGATTTTTGATATTTTGGAAATGTTTGAAATGAATGAACACGAATAATAGAAATAAATGAAATAAAAAACTGCCATGGTTATCAATTAGGGTTCATAAATAAGAAAATAAATTCAGCATAAAAAATAAATTGAAAACATGAAAATAAGACTTAGCTATTTTTCAAGCAGCGAAACCATTAGAAATCCATACTTTAAACTATTAAATTTAAATTAAATAAAAGTATATCCTTTCCTTATATGTCACCCAAGGTTGAGAAAAGAGAATTTAAAAATATCTAAACCAAGTTTTAACTAATTTCTTACTCAAGAATATAAAAAATGAAGAATAATAATTGCAATTGAATAAAATAAAAACGTATTTTATATTCAATTATGTCACCTAATGAGTAGAAAGGATGCTAAACTGAAATAAAAGATCATTCAAAACATAAATAGAATGTAAACAACAAGAAAAAAAATTTCTTCCTATTTTCCATGCTCCATCTTGACATCCTATTCTATCTAGCCAAGCCTCTCCTATTTTCTCTCTAATTTGCTCTTTTTTTTTCAAGATCCAAAAATCAGGCTTTCAGTTAGCTCCCCATGTCTTGATTTTGTTTTTGAAAATTTTCTTTCCTCCTTTGTTTCCTAAAAAATTATTGATTGTGCAAATAGGTGAGAATATTTCTGATTTTCTTATTTTTAACTGTGGTGATAAATAATAATATCTATTTTACCCCATAAAATAATCAATTATTACATTTGTGATAATCGATAATATCTATTTTATTATATGATAATTGATTATTATGCACGTATCCCTATCACATAAAGTGCTAAGAACTATCCAACCCATTTGTCCCTCCCCAAAAAATGTTTAGGAGATGTGACACTTTTTCTTTGTCGAATCAAGTTGTTGAAATTCTTCCCTTTATTTAGACATTTGTGATACTTCTCAAAATTTAAGCTTATACCACTGTGTGATGACATCTAACAATGTGATACTTTTTGTATCGTTAGATCACAAATTCTCTTTCTCTCTTCATGGGATTCATGCATCCACTATTTAAGCCTAGTGATGCGGTGTTTTAGATATCATCTGATTGAGTTGTTGTATGCCATCAGATTTAAAACATGTGAGAAAATAAGTTGACTCACTTCAATTATTTTCATAGAAAAATCATGTGAATAACTACACCTCTCTTTTCATCAATTACTATCTCTTAAATAGGTGCCCATAATTTATCGCTGACTCTTGAGGGGTGTTCCAAAGGTGATTATTGGGCTCTCAATGGGCCTTTTAGATGATCATGCATTAGTCTAGTTACAAACACAAGCCCAATTCCATATACATGCACCCATTGACTCAACATATCTGAACCTACACCATCATGAGTTGCATAGAAGTGACCAAAAAATATCTTGCATAACAACTTGGTGGACTCAATCTATGTTTTCAGATTTATTTTTATTTTTATTTCAAATATTTTTATTTTTATTTTTTTATTTATTTTTTAAAAATAGACTTCTACTTTAACCTTTAATAATTTATTTAAAATGACTAAAAATTACCAAAAAAATAGTAAAACATATTTTTCATCAGTTCTACCTTATTTTCATAAAATCTATGTAACATTACATGAATTCTATCTCACTTTGCATATAAAAATCAAACATTATCAAAAATCTATCAAAATTAAGTAGATAAGCAAATTCAAGATAATTATTAGATACTTTCATAGTATCATCTCTACAATGCTCAAGTTAACATTAAATAACATGGTAAAATATTTTTAGGATATTTAATTTTAAGAAGGATAATTACTTTAGTTTTATCTTCGGCCATGCAAAATGTATCCACTTGGCATGAAGATCAATGAGAAATTTGTCCTATGCTTCTTCATTCCTTGTAAATTATAAGAAAATAAAAATAATTACCTATTAATTAGATCTTTCCTTTATTATGCTTCATCATGTATGTTAGATTTCTTAATCATGCAAAACATTGTGATCCACTAATCCCAATTGATATCTCTAAATGACATTAGATGATAAACATCATTAGAACATTGAGCCTTAAATAATATTCAACATATACTTAACTCCCTTAGACATTGAAGTATTTATCCAATGGGATGATCTTCCATTCTTTAAAGTATATTGGGAAGGAGCCAACCTCTACCATCCAAAATCAATTCTTAGATTTTTCTCTTGAGAAAACTGGTGATCACTAAGAGTATTAATAAGGCACAAACTTTATGGACATATAACAATAGACCTAAAAGATAAAATAGACAAGATATAAAGGGAGGAAGAAGGAAAAACTATATCATGATTAAGGCAAAGATTATTTGGAGATTTCTTACATAAGAAGATAGTATCTTTTCTACTAATTAGGGCTTTAACATGTGGAAGAGAGGAATGAGAGGTCTCTCAAAGATCTTCCTAAGCTCTTAATACAATTTCTAGGTGACTAGTTAATTCCTTGTATTTTATCAAAATTTTGCTTTCTTGTTCTTCTCATTTCTTCAAGTCCATTACATTTATTAGGTGGAACTATTTTAGAGTGACATCAATTATGAACTATCATTTTTAATGGTTCTTCTTCTAAAATAATCTTCTATGTAATATAAATCGTCTCATGAAATGTTGTAGCGTAAAAAGAAGTAAAAAAAAAATCTATAAGTAGAAAAAATTAACAACCTTTATAATATTTGTACTTCTCTCATTGCATGACCCATAGTTATAACGTGTGTGTTATTTTAATTTAGATGTTTTAAAGATTTTTAAATACGTAGAAAAAATTTTAAAATTTTGTCAACTTTGTGCTTTGTCATTTTAACCAAGGCTTATGCTTGGAGACATAAGTTTGAGCTTAATTAGTAGAGATATCATATTTGATGATACATCATTATTAAATTTTTGTCAACTTTGTGCTTTGTCAATCAACTTTATTTTAATCAAGTAGGTGGAGACATTCTCTTTAGAAGTAATGGGCTGAATAATTTTTAATAAAGGTGTCTCATAAAATATGATATCTTTATTAATCAAGCTTAAACTTATTTCTCTAAGTTATAAGCATGATGTCATTAGGGTTAGCTTGATAATGAATAAGTAAAATATCTTGAATGATCTGAAATGATAATGAAAAAGAAGAGGACAAGATCAAAAAGTTCAATCTATTAAAATCATTTCAATAAATATAGTATAATGGTACAATATTATGCAACTTCAACTACCATTTAATGAATCAATGATCTGCAAGAATAGATAGAACTCATCAAAGAAAGCATCATCAATAAAGATAATTGATCTCAAAGAAGTTAGAGCATCAAAATTC
Source organism: Spirodela polyrhiza (assembly GCA_024713555.1). NCBI lineage: Eukaryota > Viridiplantae > Streptophyta > Magnoliopsida > Alismatales > Araceae > Spirodela > Spirodela polyrhiza. The sequence continues at coordinate 1,252,528 of CM046534.1, read as the reverse complement.
ATTATGATCTAACAAGAGGGTGTTAGGTCAACTCTTAGTCTTTGGTTCATCTCAAATAAATCTTTTATAAAAAAGTTAACGTCACGAGTCCCGAAAAATGCATAGACAAGGATATACTTTTTAATATATTCACAGGGATATATGAACATTGACAACTCATCAAGTTGAAGACCGATCTCCCCACCTCCAACAATAGGAAGTGACATAATCACATCTAACTATGAAGAATAGACATTGAATTGATATTTAATTATTGTCAAAAAAGTTTAGGATGAATAAAATGAAGAAGTTAACTTGCAAATCGATGACTTATTAGTTAAAACATTGCTCAACAAAAACTCAATAGTGATATGGGTGTGGAAATCAGACAACAAAGAAGTGGGATAACTCAACATGGAATTTGAGTTACCCACAGTGATATAATTTTTAGAACTAAAACATCTTCTATAGGATGTCAAAATAGAACACCTATGACGACCACTAAAATTTATGAGATATTATATGTTAACTTTTTATAAATCATTGAGATGAATAAAATGAAGAAGTCAAATAACTAGTTGATGTATTTGATAGATAAAAGATCATTTGAAAAACTCTTGATAATGGGATAGGTATGGAGATCAAAAAACAAAAAAAATAAAATAACCTAACTCGAAATTCAAGTAGCCTAAATTAACAAATTTTGTAGAATCAAAATTATCTTCAAAAGGGTGTTTAAATAAAGCACTTGTAATAATGATTGTCTCTTATATACTCAATTGACATTTTATAAATCTTCAGGATGAAAGAAATGAAGAAATCAACCCACCAATCAATGACTTGTTAGCTAATGGTGGGAAAAGTGTGTAGATCAAATAACATAACGGTGTGATAACGTATCTCAAAATTTTGAGTCACCTAAATTGATACAATTTGTAGAATTAAGATGATCTGAAGGCGAACGGGACCCCTCACCACCACAACACAAGCTCAAAGTGACAAAGGAGACCCCGCCCCCACATATTCAACCAAATTGCGAAGCCCGAGCAAGGACGAAGGACCTCGAGTTCTATTATACCACATGAAGGGTCTTACATTCTCTCGCCCTATGTCCTTTTTTTTTCGTCATTCGTTTTCCTAGGTCTGTAAACTATCGAGGTCTTTGGCCTTGCCACATCTAGGGCCTCCCATCCCTAGGGCCCATGCCAAGTCCATGGAAGGCCCACTTCCTTTTATTTTCTTTCCTTCCTATTCCCTCCTCCTTTTGGGCCATACGTGTGGGCCCAATTGGAGGAGTTGGTGTCCTTTCCCTCACCCCTTCTCTTTTGGGCCATTCTCGTCCAAGCCCTATAAAGAGGAGGACCCACTCAGGACTCTATGTGTATTACCTTGGGGGGGGTTGACATTTTGGGCATGTTGTGTGGTTCTCCACCCTTAGTTCATATGGGCCCCTATATAAGGGGTGGAGAGTCACCGCCAAGGAAAGCCATTTTTGAGTTAGATGTGTGTTTGTTGAATTTCAATTAGAGAGGAAGAGAGAGAGGGAGTCTAAGGGGAGGAGGGCACTATCTAACTGCTGACGTTGCCATCAGGCCACTAATTGCTCACCTATGTCATTGCCTGCACGTTGGTTCTGTGTGACCACCCACAACATGCTCATGCCACGCGCTCCTCACCCCAACAGGTAATAGTTGTTGTGCCCACAACCCCCACAAGCCTGCTTGCATGCCGCCACATTAGCCCACGAAGTCGACTACCGAGCCCAACCAAGGATCTCGCATATGCACCTTGGGACATCTGGCGGTGCCCCTACCCCCAGTCTCGTTCGGTAGTCGTTAGGCACTGTTGTCACAGGTCCTCCTTGAATGCCAATAGTGCACCCGCGTGCACATTGAACACCTTGCTTAGAGCAACCTTCAAGGTGTAAGCCCATATCCGAGTGACACACTAGTTCACATGTCTACCGACGTTATCACGAGCAGTAAGAAGCCAGCTACCCCATTGCCATGATGCTTGCCACCACTATCAGGGTTCACACCGACCCATTGTTGTTGACCTTGCTTCTGTACGAGGTTCCTCCCGCTCAGTCATGGTTTATCGGGCCTTGGCCCACAAGTTAGCCCTTATCCCCCACTCAATTATGTCATTACTCTACACAGTGCCATCCCACACCTGCTCCACTACCATCGAGCATAGCTAGGTGGGACAAGTTGGGCCTCACTGTGGTGTGAGTTCTGACGTGTGCACACTAGACTTGACGCGTTGGTCGTTGAGCTCAAGCAGCAGAGCCACGTCGACAGCACCGGGCCCTCATCACTAGACGTGGACGTCGAAGGTCACCCTACGACAAGCATCCATTGGCATTACTGTTCATTAGCATCTACTTGCATTTAGTCGAGTTAGCCTCATTAGCTATGGTTAGGACCCTACCTCGCATTGGAATAAAACATATGCAATAGACACAAAAAGTCTTGAAGATGAATGAATGGAAGAAGCTAACTCACCTATTGACGTTTTATGAGTTGAATGATTATCTAATAAATTTCTGACATAATTTGGGTTGCCTAAGTTGACATAATTTATAGAACTAAGATAATCTCTAAAAAATGTAGAAATAAAACACTTTTAATGATCATGGAAGTTTTTGAGATATTTGTATTACTATTTGATAAATCATTAAGATAAATAAAATGAAGAAGTCAACTCACTAATTGATATCTTGTGAGTTAAAGGAGTGCTCAATAAACTTCATATGAGGGAGGGGTGTGAAGATCAAACAATAAAGAAGGGTGATAACTTAACTTAGTTTTCAAGTCACCTAAGATGTAACAATTTTTAAAATCAAGCTCGACTCTAAAAGAGTATTGAAATATAAACCATGAAATAGCTACTAAAGCTTTTGATATATTATATGTTAACTTTTCATATATTTTTAAGATGAACGAAATGAGAAGTTAACTCATCAATTGATACAATCTAAACTAATGAAGAAATGATCTTCAAATAAAATAGCAAAAGAGTAGGATAATTAAACTCAAAATTAAGGTCATCTAAGTTGCCACAATTTGTAGCAATAAGATTATCTTTAGAAGGACATTGAAGGAAAATACTTGTAATAGTCACCAAAAATCTATGAAATATTATTTATTATTTAAAAAAATATTTGAAATAAATAAAATGAAGAAGTGAACTCACTAATCAATATTTTATTAATTAAATAAGTTTTTGGCAGGCTTCTAATCATGAGAGGGGTGTGAAGATCAAATAACAAAGAAATTGGATAGCTCAAATCAAAAGTTTGATTGCACAAGGTGGCATAGCTTGTAGAACCAATATCAACTCCAAAATAATGTGAAAATAAATTATATGTAAGAATCAATTAAGTCTTTGAAATATTCTATGTTAAGTTTTCATAAATTATCAAGATGAATGAAATAAAAAAATCAACTTACTAGTTGATGTTTTGTCCATTGAAGGATCACCTAGAAAGTTATTGGTGATGAGTTGGGTGTGGAAGAATCACTAAAAGCACCAAAATAATATAGACAAAATAGGAATAGGCAACGAACATAAGAATAGCAAGCAGTGAATATAAAAATATAAAAATAATATTAATTAATATATATATGTTCTTAATTATTATATTAATTTAATTATTTCAATTTTAAAAGGTAACTCAGATTCAAGTCACCTAAGTTAGCAAATTTTGTGGAAAGATCATCTCCAAAAAGGCATTGAAATAAAACACACGTAATCCTCAACAAAGTCTCTGAAATATTTTAATTAAATTTTAATAAATATTTAGGATGAATGAAATGAAGAAATCAACTCACTAGTTGATACCTTTTGAGTTGAGTGATTACTTAATTAACTCTCAACAATTTAAAAGGTGTGGAGATTAGCTAACAAATAATCATGACAACCCATCTTAGCATTCAAGTCACCTAACTTTGCACAACCTATAGCACAAAGATCATCATTAGAATAATGTTAAAATAAAGTACTTGTAATGACCACTAAAGTCTTTAAAATACTCTCTAATGACTTTTCATAAATCTTTGAGATGAATCAAATAGATAAGTTAATTTTCCAGCTAATGTCTTGTCAACCAAATTGTTATTTGACTAGCTCTTGATAAAAGGAGAAGTGTGAAAAAAAATAGTAAAAAATCATGATAACCTAGCCTATAATTCAAGTCGTTCAAGTTGACACAATGTATAGAGTCTAAATCATCTTTAGAAAAGGCATTGAAATAAGACACTTGCAATGGTCACCAAAGTCTATGATATTCAATTACCTAAAATAGAAGATAATAAGTGATAACTATTTTATGGTTTGAAGATAAAATTTTTACATCCCCAACAAGTACAACAAAGACTACAATAGAGAAAAAATGAAAGATGATTCTCTTGAATCTCTTTCTTCAAGCATCTTTACAAGATGGTCTTTTTTCTTGACACTAATAGAACATCAATCATAAAGATGAGATATACTTAGCTCTCTCTTTTTTTCACGTATTTACTCCACTTGAAGTAACAACTTTCATTCTCCATTGAGCCTTTATTTAAAATCCACTACTTTTTTGATAATCAATCATAATAGAGAAAGGCCACATATACACATTGTTCAAATAATCTTCCTTCATGAGTGAGAAAATCATACTTATAACATAGTGCCTTGATGCTCAACACACAACATTCACCATACCCCAATGAGGAGGTGACTTCCCCCCTCATTTAATGCAATTAGGGTAAACATAAGCAAAAAGACACTAACATTGGTAATATGAAAAGATCTTTCTCTACATTTTTAATAGGAAATAGAAGGAAAGAGAGACTATTTTCACATAGAAGGTGGAGGTAAGTCAATGTAAAATTTTTTTGAAACTTTGACTTTACAATGGTCTATTTTACATTGGTAATCAACCATAATATGCAACAGTTTACATTGACATCAAATTTGGGTCTCCCAAATGTGAGGAGAGTCCTTCAATCCCTAAGATGTGGTCCTCACATTTGTTCCACTTCAATCTCAAACATAGCTATTTTAGATTATTTGATTGGAGTGGGCATGTTTTCTCTTCAGAGGTTCCCACAAAAAGGCCAAAATATTCTATCATATTGTCAGTGTAGTGAAATTAGTTGAGCTACATGGTCCAGCCTAATATTCATAATCAAGTCAAAGAAAGTGTGATACATACAAGAAAAACATAAATACACATCATAGGTAAATTCACTTAAATGAGAAAATTCCTGATATGTGAGTTTCTTGTTTTATTTGATTCTTAACTCTGCAAAGAGCAGCGGTTATGAGTGTTTCAAGGTGCATGTGGGCCAAAAGGGGGGGGACATACCTGTTATGTTCGGCCCACGTCCGAATACCGGGCTAAAATGGCCCATTATAAAGGCCCAACTATCTCGACGGGTTTAGGTTCGTCCGACCCGTATCACTGCCGGCCCACATTCCTTTTCAGCGTGGGCGTGACGAGCGGGCCCATCTATGAACGTGACGTCAGCATACGGCGTCTCCCTTGCGGCGATAAGGCGGCGGGCAGAATTAAATTGCTGCGTTGGATTTTTCTGGGACCCACCGCCCGGGTCGCCCTCCTCCACGAGTTCTAGATCTTTCTGAAGACCCCCGTTCCACAGCTAGAGAGAGAAAGCTAGAGAGAGAGAGAGAGAGAATCCGGTCTCCACTTGCCGTTGGCCGGAGAGATCTTTTGTGGTATCTTGTGGAGGAGAGCCGCCGGAGCCGCCAACTTACAGCTGAAAGTAGTGGCGGATGTCCCTCCCCGAAGCGGATTTTTTTCCACGCTGAGGCTGCGGGGCCCACTTTCGGTGGATTTTTTTCTCCGGCGAGACCACGTGGAGCGCATCCAAGGCCAAGTCAGCGGGTTGTGGGCCTGCTGCTATCCCACGTGGTGGGCTAACCTGCTGACAAGTGTCGGGATCAGAGAGATTCCAACCATTATCCACGGGAACTACCGATAAGTCACGTGCCCGATGGATAAGGTCGGGACAAGCTGTCCCGGTGGGCCCCATGTCCCAAAAGCGATCACGTGACCTCTTCGGACGGGGAAATATCTGAGCAGTGAGTTGACGTGTCTACCCCTCAATGGTGGGCCTCCATTAAAAACAAATTTCGGCGTTTAAATATTTATATTAATTTTCAATGGGCAGAATAAGAGCATTTTCAGTGTGCAGGAGAATAATTTATTTTTATTATTTTATTATATAACTAAAGGGGAAATTTTCGGTTAAAGCTGGTATATAACCCTCGGTCAACACGGAAGGTCCACCTTTTAAAAAAAAAGTCGGATTTCATTAAAAAAATCGCACTCGGGGGGAGGTGGCGGGTCCGCAGCGCCCCACACGGAGCACCGTGCGGGGCGTTGGTGGCCAGGGGAATTCGTGGCTGAGGATGCCCCAAGCCGCTGACTCGGACGCCTGGCTGGCACCGGAGGATCTGACCGGCCACCGCCGGTCGGCGCCGGTGGCCCCCTCCCCGCAGCGCGCCCCCCCTCCTTTTTCTCCTCCTGTTTCTCCCTTCTCTGTGACCTTTTCTGCGCCCCCTGCGACCTCCGAATTTTCCATCGTCTTCTTCATCTTCTTCTTCCTCCTCCTGCTCCCTGCAGAAGAAGCGGATAATATGCGATCTGGGGAGGTGGGTCCTCGGGAGGAGCGAGAAGAGGGGGGTCTCTTGGAGGCGGGGAGATGCGGGAGGTGAGGGATCCGACTCTGAAGCTCTTCGGGAGGGCGATTCCGGTGCCGGAGGCCCAGGGAGAGGCGGCGGAGAAGCCCGGCTCTCCTGCAGGCAGCGCCGCAGTCGAGGACAAGGTGAGGGCCGCCCTCCTTCTCCCTGTTTCCTCCTCCCCGGTTTTCCTTTTTCCCTGGGGAGAACGCCGGAAGGGTGCTCCCGAGATGGGTTTTCCGGATCCGTCCAAGTCCTGTGGAATGGGATTCGCAGAAGCTCGTCGTTCCTCCGACTGCGCAGGGGATACGGGGGGCTTCTGGGGCGGCGATTTGTCTTTCTTACTCTGGCGGCCTCCGGTTTTGCTGGAGATCTGGAAGCTCTGGCTCAGTCTAGAAATCTTCATCCGGGGTTGTCGCTACGGTTAATTACCCATCATTCGGATTTCTGTTCTCATCTTCTTCGTCTTGATTGGTAAAAACTCGCCTCCCAGGGAAGAGGGGGGCGCTCTGGATCTCGTCCTCCATCCAGTTCTCGAATTCGTGCTCTCCTCCTCGTTTTCATGGAAATCTCTGTCTGCAAAACCCTTGAACGCTCCAACAGAACGGAGAAATTGGAGATTAGGAATGCCCCCCTTCTGCCCGTCGACGACGATGAATTCCGATTTTTTTTTCTTCTGACTGTAGAAAAAAATTAGTGGCCCTCTGCACAGAAATTAAGAATCCGAGATCATCTGACTGGTTTTTCGTGCTCGTGTTTCGCAGAATGCGAGCGGGGAGACGGTAAGCTCGGAGGCGGAGGCTATGGAGTTCGAGAAGAGGGAGGAGGAAGCCGACTACAGTGAGCTGGATGCGTCCTCCACTGTGTGCTGCGAGAACGAGGACTCCCCCAAGGTGGAGGAGGAGGGAGAGACGGCGATGGCGGAGCCCATGGCGGGCCAGGGGAAGGCGAAGAACTTGAAGGGCGAGGGGAAGGTGGCCCTGAAGAAGCCGGACAAGATCCTCCCCTGCCCGCGCTGCAACAGCTCCAACACCAAGTTCTGCTACTACAACAACTATAATGTCAACCAGCCGAGGCATTTCTGCAAGAACTGCCAGAGGTACTGGACGGCCGGCGGCACGATGAGGAACGTCCCCGTCGGCGCCGGCCGGAGGAAGAACAAGAGCTCCGCCCTCCACTCCCGCCACGGTGGCGCCGCCAAGCCCGCCGCCGCGGCCGCCGCGGCCGTGGCCAGGCCGGCGCCGAGCGGCGACAACGCCGGCGAGCCCTCTTGCGCGTCGTCGTCTCTCACGGCATCAACTGGATTGGAGGGCGAGCTCCTCGACGGCGAGGAGCAGGCGGCGGGCGTCCTCCACGGCGGCGCCGCTGGTCTGCCGCCGCCGCCACCGCCGCCGCCCGTCCACTGCTACCCATGGCCGGTGGGGTGGAACGGGGCCGCCGCCACCCCAGCCGCGGTCCCCTTCCCTCTCCTTCCGGCCTTCTTCTGGAGTTGCATGTCCGCTTGGCCGGCCAGCCCGGCGTGGACCGCCGCGCCGTGGGCCGGACCCTCCTCGCCGGCTGCGGCGCCGCCGTCCTCCTCCGCCTGCACCGCCGCGGGGAAGGTGGCGGAGACCTCCTCCATCTGGGTGCCGAAGACTCTGAGGATCGACGACCCCGACGAGGCCGCCAAGAGCTCCATCTGGGCGACCCTCGGCATCAACCCCGACCCAAAAATCCGCAGCGGCGGCATCTTCAGAGGCTTTGACTCCAAATCCGCCGCCGCCGCCGCAGATCGCCGCCCTCTGGAAGGGATCCAGGCCCCCCACGTCAACCCCGCCGCCCTCTCTCGCTCGCAGGCCTTCAAAGAGAGCACCTAAACCCCCCTCCGCCGCCACCTCCGGCCGCCGCCGGAGAGCTTCCGGAAATGGATCTGACCCCGGTTTCTTCATGACTGGGTTTTTTTTTTCCTTTTTTCGCATGCCTCGGAGAGAGGAGACTGAGGGTTGACTCCCTCATTCATCTGCATGTTGAAAACTTTTTCTGTGGAGCTCACCTGGTGGGGGTGGGGGGCGCTTCTTTCTGAAGCTAGCTGCATGTGAGGATGCGGCTTTTTCATTTTGATTTAGTATTTCTATGGCGATTTCTCCATGGTGGTGCTGTAAATAGTCAACGGAAATTATATGGCCTGAAGCTTCTGTCCCTGATTTTTCTCTATTCTTGTGGTGGGCTTTTTTTTGTCCTGTCAGAACGTCAATCGTAGGCCCTATCAAACTCATGAGTCTTTTCCCAAAATTGGTGGGGTGAAAGATGGAGAAGGGAGTTGACTTTTCTTTTCAGTGAGTAGAATGAAAAATCAGTGAAATTGAGGAATAAGTTCATGTGGGTCCTTACACGTTTTTCTAAATAAATAATCACAAACTTATTGCCCTTCTGCGACCTTATATTCTTGTTGGATGCACAGCAAAATATATGACAAATAGTCATTAATAAGGAATTAACTAAAATGAGATCTTAATTTTTTGAAAAATATCCAAAAGGAAACATTCCTATTTTACTTGGGATGAAAATACCATGTGTAATTAAGTAATAATTTTATGCGGACCTTTTTAACAACTTATTTTTCTCAAAAAAATGACGGACTTATTACCTTTTTGTGAGGGAATGATCTCACCATATATACCATGGTATCCAATCCATAGCCGTCATCAAGGAAGAAATAAATTTATGACAGTTGTCACCATATTTTTCTAAAAAAAACCCCTTCTCATCTGACAATAAAAATTACCATATAAATGAGAAATATGAGGTAAATGATAGCAATTTAGGAATATATTTTATGTTGGTTTTTAACTAATAGGGAAAGTGAACATGGATATTGCCCTTCACGTGAGAAAGGATTTTGATTTCACTGCCAAGAAATATATGAAGATACTTAATAAATAATTTACTATAGATATTGCATTTTCCCTCATTAAAGAAATGATCACAAGTTTTATCACCCTTTATATGAGGAAATGTTCTTATTTTATGCACAACAAATATATAATGTATTAGACTGGTTATAGAATAAAATTTAGATAGGTGACTTTTCTTCTAAAGCTTATTTGATTACATCAGAAGCTCCATGTCACTAAAGAATAATTACAACACTCTCTCTCTCTCTCTCTCTCTCTCTCTCTCTCTCTCTCTCTCTCTCTCTCACTTACTCACACACACACACACACACTTTGTCAAATTCCTCTAGCTACTTTGGTGAAAGCTGGGGGTTCAAAATTCACCCCAACTTTGCTTCTGCTACAACTGCTCTTTCGGTGGCCCAATGGAGGGCATCATGTTGGGGAAGATGCTGACCAGAGTTCTATATTGTTATTGACTGCCCAAACTAGTGAGTCATAAGTAACAGCCCAAAAGTAGAATTTGGAAAATTGCCTTGTACCTCTCCTTTTAGGGCATGGGGTGTTACAAGACAAGGTGAGGAATACATTCTACATTTCTCAAAGAGCTACAGCTTCTATCTTTGTCATAAGTTGTTCCTAATGTTTTCAAGAAGAGATGAACTTTCTTCTTCATGTAGTTAAAAGAAGTTATGTGAAAATCACTCTTCTTTGTTTATTTTTTCCACATCAGCCCTTTTTTCTTCTTGGTGTGGACGTATGATATTTTTTTCTTCAAACCACAAAATGTGTGTTGCCTATTGATTTTCTATTACAAGGCGATTAGTCTTCAATTGTACTATCAATTTGAGATTTGCAACATTGTGGGCTGTTAAATCTTTTGAAACATTTATTCTTATAAGGGAAATACATTTGATGTTAGTTCTGATTCTTTCACACTTCTTGTCTGTGTGATGTGTTTTTGAGTTATTTTCATAACTATATTTGGTATATGAGAGCCTCGCATGCAACTCCATAATGTTAGAGCCAACTTAAACTTGCTTCCTAATATTCTATGGGCCTATTAAGGCACTCCCATACCCTTGATGGGTCACAATGGGGCCTATGAAAGAAGAGGAAATGAATTAGGCTCAATTCTTGTGTGTAACTATGGAATCTTAAGGTCTACATCTTATTTGTTGATTCATGAAAAACATTTAGTCAATAAAAATCATCATAAACTACGTACATAAAAATAATATCATATTATTACGTTATGATATCATCTCTTGTTAAATTTAGCTCTCAAAATGATGTGGGGCACATATTGTGGGGCCAACTTTGCTGGCGTATGAAAGGGTTATTGCCAAGTGATGTAGAGGGCACGAAGGAACATGAAGCCCTAAAATCACAGTGAAGTGAAGCTGGTAATACTTTGATTCATCTAAGAAGGTAATAATTAAGTCCCCAAAAACTAAAAATAAATAAAATTGTCCTAAGTTCATTTTCAAGATAAAGATGTCTATGTAATGCTAAATGGGGCCATAATAATAATTTACTTGTAATATCTAAAAAATTTACTGAAAAATACCCCAATAATAATTTTCCTAAAAAATGGAAACATAGTTCAAATTTTCTAAAATAAGTTTTGTCATAGAAAAAATGCAGAGACATCTAAGATAGACAACATCTTTTCAATAATGATGTGGGCCTTCCTCATTTTCAGGGGATATTGGTCCCCAATTCTCTCCTTCCATCTCTTTTTCTTGAGCTATCACGATAATAAAAAACCCCAAAAGTCTTATGTTAAAGCAAGAATGATTTGGGTTTATCCAAAGTTTCATGGGCTTTTGGGCTCCATTGGGCCATTTTCTTCAAGTCTTGTCAAAGTTCAGAACTGGAAAAATATCAAGCCAAGGATTTCTCCAATCTACAATTTCATTTTTTTCTATTTTTAATTTAGTTTTTAATGAAAAATGACGTCACCAATTGATTTAGATAATTATATCCAATATTAGCCTAAGTTTCATGTGCTCTTTTGGGCCATCTCCAATCTCCAAGGTTTTCTCTGAGCCTCATCCCATTAGAAAAAGTTGGAATAAATAATAATTAAAAAAATATAAATGAACAATCCCAATACTAATTTTATTTTAATATATCTTTTCCGGTTTTCAATTTTTGAATTTCAGTCAAATCTATATAAAAATATTTCTTTTTTTTAATGCAATCTTCCACAGTCGATCATCCCCTTCCTCTTCTTGTCCATCGCCTTCGTCGCCTCCCCGCCGGCGGCCGGATAAGGTCCGTCGTCTCCGGCGAAGCGGGGCTTCGAAGATGGGAGGAGCTTCGAAGTGCCTCATGCTGCTCTCCACTCCATTTCCACTCCAGAACCCTCGCCCCTCTCTTCTTCTCCGCGTGGGCTCCCACTCTTCTCAGCCCCCCTCAATCTCGCTCTCTGTCGCCCGCTCCTCAACCTTGCTCCGTCTCCCCTCTGCTGGCTCCCAGGCTCGGTATGGGAACCCTGTAAGATCTGCGGGGAAGGCGCACAGGGAGCGGGCCAGCGTCGGGGATGAGGCTGGCGAATCGCCTGGGAAATGGCCGGAGTGGCTGAAGATGGTGGAGCGTTTGGCCGCCGGTGGATATGTGGGCCGGCAGGCGCCGCCTAGATATCCGGATGATGACGAAGATTCTTTCGCCATATCTGGGGAGTTGCCGGAGGACTTCACGGAGGCCGCTAGAGCATTCCTCTCGTTCGCCCGTGAGCGGCCTGACCTTCTGAGGTGAACTCTCTGATTCCTGGATAAATTATTCACGAGAATCAGCTCTCCTGAACACTCCCAATTGATCTTGTCCACTCAATATGCTCCATCTGGTTCTGTCCTTCTTCCCCCTAGGTCTCTACCAAGGAGGGACATCGAGGTTCTCGTGGAGAATGGATCTCCATTCCTGTTCAAGAATGCCGTGAACTCAGTCCGGCGGATGAAGGCATTTATAGAAGGGAATGGAAGCAATGTGAGCTTATCAAGAAACCCCGTTCATCTCTCCTTCTTCTCTTGGTTCTGCAGTCCGTATGCCAGATATAGTGGCTAAAGCTTCATTTCTGCACTATCTTTGTGAATTAGATGATGAAAAATAGATGGTTGAAGCAATAATTCCTTATATTTTGGTAGGATCGGCTTTATTCTTGCATTTTTTTTTCCAAGAACAGTCTCACAATAAATGGGAAGTTGAATTGCTTGATTCAAATCTATAGCGCCTGTTTCTCTCATAGGCGATTCTATTTGAGTTATTCTCACATTGAATGAGACAAGAAAAATATTGGGAATTAAAATATATGGGATAACCCTGCTTATTGCAATCTAGTTTCATCTTGGGCGACCTGATTCTTGACCCGATGCGTCTCAATCACATTCATAATGCTCTTTAAAATAAATTAAATCACAAGGGCTTAAAAAATGGCAATATAATCAGGGAAAAAGGGAATTATCAAGTACATTTATGGCAATGGAAACCTGTGAGGGTTCCGTTTAGATGAGTGTTTGAACCTGTAAATACATGTAAATATGTCTATTTATGAACCATTTGAGTTGATAATTTTACAAAATGGATGGTTCTTATGGACATACATGAAAATCATCATGATTTTAGATGATCCACGTTTCTCATGGACTTGCCAATTAAAGATAATCATTTGATTTGAGATAATTATCTTCAAAGATCGATATTTCTTTCCTCTTCTTGCTCTTGCAGGCTCTTGGAGCTGAGCGAGCCCTCACAGTAGATGTGATGAAATATCTGCTGAGCTATGCATATGACTCTCAGCACAGAGCTGGTGGAGAAGACAGAAAGCCCGGAGAGCTTGCAGAAGCCTCTGCCCGGAGCCTGCTCCATGAGCTGGCCAAGATCGATGGGGATGTTCAGGAAGCCGGACAGACTACATTGAGATATGAGCGATCTCCAGATCCTCAGGGGCAAAGGGTTGAAATGAAGAGTGGAAACGGGGTTTGCCCAAAGTAAGAACATATATTTATTTCCTTTTCTTTTTTTTTTTTTGCGTTTGTTGCCTTCAAAACCCAGATATTTTTTTAATTTTTACTGTAATAAGCTTTATTTTTATTCGTCATATAAAGCATTATCATGATTTCAATTAATTGATTCGGAGGCATTAACCTTTGGCTAGATAGGGAGTAGGAACATGGATGGTAATCTAGCTCCCTCTTCTTACCAGCAGCACCGAGTAATCTTTGGCTAGATCTGCAGCCGCAGTAATATAGATGACGATGAAGATGAAGATGATGATGGATATGAAGTTTATAAAACCATAAAGCGCAGCTTTTTAAAGAAAAGGATGAGGAAATTGCTGATTCCTGAAGCTTTTTATACATCTCTGGGTTTGAGATCGCACAAGATCGATAGGATACTCAGCAGTTACTGGTGTCATTAGTGAGGATGATGATGGAAAAGTTTTCTATAGCCAGTAAAATAAAACTTTTCTATGGGAAAATATGAGGAAATCTCTGGTCTGTGAGGATTACTTCACATCATAATATTTGAGATGGCATTAGATCGATGGTACCAGTCCGGTTTGGGGGAAAAAACCTGCCCTGATTCAGACCAAACTCTACCCAATAATTTTTCTGTGAAAGGACTCGATCCATGACTTCTATTTCTCCTATAAATCTTGGAGATATTCTGCCCCCCTTTTTTCCTTTATATCGTATGAATTTATGCCTGTTATTGGGGAGAAATTAATGCCTGTTATTTCTTATAGTCCTCGTATTGGCTGTCCGTCTTTCGGACGTAATTTCATGAACTTTTCAAGAAGCATGAAGTGTCTTCATTGCAGGGAGGATCGCCCCAAGAGGCAGCTGGCCGGTAGAGAGTGGGAGTGCCCCCAGTGAGTCCCCCGTTGACTCTAGGCCGAGCTGTACGCCTACTTTTGGAAAATTATGATCTTTAGTCACCGTCTCGTGCCTGTCCCCAGATGCGAGTTCTTCAACCACGGGAGAAATGTCTCCTGCTTGAGGTGTGATCACCAGCGGCCAGAGGAGCTCTCGACCCTGCAAGGAAGGCTGAGAGACGGAAGAAGAAACGGTGAGCCCACGGCGAGTAAGGGCGCCATGGGAGAGCAAGAATCAGAGAAGATATCAGAGTCAGCGATCAGTCGGAGGTTGGACAGGATTCTCGGGCGCTCATCTCCGGCGACTGAGGCCGCCGCGGGGAGCGGCCCTTCGTCTCCGGGAAGGAGAGACTCCGGGTACGCCCCCTTTGTGCCCTTGCCTGCGGATATGTTCAGGAAGACCCCCCCGCCGGTTGAAGAGACTTCCTCTTCCGGCAAGGTCGATCGGCTCGCAGATGCTGGGTTGGGGAAGCCCGATGGTTCCTCAGTCTCCGAGGGCCTCAGCGGTAGGAATGCGGGCAAGGTGGCCGGAGGATCGCCGAGCCCTTCGGAGGGATGGCCGGGGACCGGCGACGACGGCGACGGCGATGGCGATGGTTTCCCGGATATCATGCCGATACGCAAGGGGGAGAACAGGTTCGTCGTCAGCAAGAAGAAGGACCGGTCCCTGACTTCTCCGCAGTACAAGAGGCAGGCCGCCATGGAGCAGGCGGGAGGCGCCAATTTCGTGCCGTTCGTTCCTTTCCCGCCGGGCTACTTCGCGAGGAAGGACGAGAAATCCGCAGTCGAGCCCTCCGGCGGCAGCGCTGCGGCGGACTCTGATGGCGGAAGCGACGGGGCTGTTCCTTCTGGAGCCAACAGCCTTGCCCAGCAGGTGGATGACTCGTGGAGTGATGATGACGGCGGAGACTACAGTGGCGGAGCTACGCCGGCGGAGGCCATGGAGAAGAGCTTGGAGGGATCGGCGGTGAACGAGCCCGATCCTCTGGACATGTCGGAGGAGGCCAAGGCGCAGAGATGGTTCCGCAGAGTCGCTCAGATCACCGACATATCGGAGCTGAGCAAGATCCCCGACGAGGACTTCCCGGAGATAATGCCCATGAGGAAGGGGATCAACAGGTTCGTCGTCAGCAAGAGGAAGACGCCATTGGAGAGGAGGCTCACCTCGCCGCAGTACAGGAGGAGCTTGCCCGTTGTCAGCTCCGAGGAGCCAGAGGAAGAGTACCCATCCTGGGAAGAAAAAGAGGACACCAATTATAATGATTTATAGACGAGGGTGTGGAATTTTTGGTGAGAATTTTTGCGGGCTCATCGAAAAGAAAGAGTTCATCTTGATCACTCATGTGACTTCCCCCTCCCTCTCAGCCCGTCTCTCTCCCTTCGGCAGGTGCATACAAAATGGTTCTTGGACTTGACGGAGTCCAGCATTGCTGAAGATTTTTTTTTCTCCGAGATTGAGGGCGGGGTCAAGTTCTCTCCTTTTTTTTTCTAATTGTTTGTAGTCATCTACTGTCGACTGCCCATTACAATAATTTTTATTATATTTGGACGATTGCAAGGTGATCATCTCCATTACTGCGTGGGGGCAGGTTGAAAGTTGCAATCTTTGCAGAAAAGTGGCGGGCCGAGGTTCAGGTCCCAGGCTATGGCAGGGGGTGGGGGTGGAGGGCAGTCGATTTCTTCTGGGCGCGGGGTTTTTACTGCTCGGCGGTGCAGTGAAGGGGGGCGGCGAAGGTAGAAAACGGGGAGCGGTCAACGCCGGGCCAAACGTGCGTGAGACCCGCGACGTGAGGTCGCCGAGATCGGGCGGTTAAAGAGAGGGCCAGAGCCAGCGCGGGCGATGGCTCCTTCAGGGCTCCAGCCCCTAACCCTAACCCTAACTTTAGTCCCCACACTCTGCCGCCCGCCCGCCCGCGCCCCCCCACCCCCTTCTTCGCCGCCCTTATTGCGAATGCGGGTGGCTCCATCTCGCAGGAGACAGGGAGGAGGTGGATTTTTCGTCTACCCGAGTTACTTCAATCCGTGAAGATTTGGGCGGATAATTCCTTTTTATCGGTGGAATTCTGGGTAGAGGATAGCAGGAGGTGAGGGATGGAGGCGGCCTCGGGCGGGAGCGACGTGGAATTGCTCTGTAAGACTCTGCAAGTCGAGCACAAGCTGTTCTACTTCGATCTGAAGGAGAATCCCCGGGGAAGGTACCTGAAGATCTCGGAGAAGACGTCGGCCACTCGGTCCACCATCATCGTCCCCGACAACGGGATCGTCTGGTTCCACGAGATTTTCAACTACTACGTCAACACCGTTGAGCAGGAAGCCGTCAGCAAGGAGCTCCAGCTCGACACCAAGGCACCTCATCCGCACCTCTCTCTCCTCTTCTTCTCCTCTCTACTGTGGATGCTGGATGCGATGTCCCCTTTCCTCTCTGCAGGTGTTCTACTTCGACGTCGGGGCGAACAAAAGGGGGCGCTTCTTGAAGGTACTGCGAGCACGCCCTCTGTCCTCCTTGCATCCGACTTCTCTGTCAGATTTTATTCGTTGCTTCATAGATTCTTCCAACCTAGTAGAGCTAATTTCGTTGGGGCCTTGAATCAGACTCCCCGGAGCAAATCAGCCGAAGAACTCCATTGTAATGATTTCTTCCGTTTACTGCAATGGATATGCCGCACTGGATTTACTGCCATTTGGTAGGATCAATTAAAACTCAAATTGGGTGGCTATATCTGTGCAAAAGTCAACCGTTCTACCGATTAATACACTTTTCAATGCTGTTGGGAGCAGCGCCGTGTTTCGATTTCATTTAATATGTAATTGTTTCCTCGTAGACGTTTAGACTTGCCATTTATTCTGCTGCTCTGTAGGCGATCTTGATTTGCCGACCTTGATTAGTAAAGAGGAAGCCCAGCATGTGTTGGGTATCTTTGATGAGAAAAAAAATTTCTTATTGTAGAAAACCCAGATAAACCCTGCTTGCTGTGATTAGAGCTAATGCTACCTATGTTGCATACACTCCTCACCCCTGAAAAAATGTATCTGAATTTTTTTAAATTATCGTTCTTTTTTCTGATAATAATAATAGTTTGATATCCTCATCTGATAATAATAGGATGTTGAAAGGCCTTCTCACCTGAGATATTTTGGATCTATGTTTTATTTAAATCTTTATTCCATTTTTTTTCTACTAATAGCATGCTCGAAACCTTCCTGGCCCGAGGTATTTAAGGATCTGTGCTGGAAACCCTGCTGCGACAAAATTATTAAATTATTACCTAATAAGATATGCTTGAAACCCTCCTCTGCTGAGGCATATTGAATTCCTGAGTTTGTAAAGTTATTTATTTTTCTAATAACAGCAGCACTAGTCCTTTGCCACAAAAAAAACGTTTTTAAGGACGCCTTAGCATAAATTTCATTCTGTCGTTAGCAGCCTACATTGAAGCCCTTTCAGGTCAGCTTGGAAGATTTACTCTGGGGCTGTAAAAGTTGATATAACTATTATTTGGCTGCCCAATCTCAGATGGGATGGTTCTAACTGCATCAACAAAAAAAGATTTATCTCCGAAAACATGATGTGGCAGTTTCCATTTGCATTAGAACAATGGCGTATTGGATTTGCTCGTAAATCTGGATATGCTTTTCTTTATTGATTCAACTGTCCGTCATGATCCGCTCTCGTCGTTGACCTTGGCTCTTATCATTCGACATCTATTTATATAAACAATATATGTATATATAGACGAGCATATCTATTGTAGTGCCCTCGGATTTGAGCTGGTTATTGTTCTACCTTGTTTAGTCTTCAGTGATGCTCTGTGGGGGTTAAAAATGAAATCTCGTGGTCTGATCCGACGGTGTATCGTCTTCCCTGCATCATCTGCGTACACATAATCCCATCCATGGATCCCCTCCGTTTTCGGATCTAGAGGACCTCCTCTCGCCCGCAGTTTCAAAATAAAATGAAGAACACGACTACCCGGTTCATATTTTATCCTCAGATCCCAAGGCCCTGCATACATTAGTAAACTTTCTTTTATTGGCTCTCGAGAGGTCTGTGAAACCATGATCTCTTATTGGCTCCATTTATATAAGCATTGCTTTGGGTAGCTCTTGCTCGAGTTCTTCATTCATTAGCCAAAAATAGAGTAGCCTAATTTTTCAGCTCTCCCCGGATCTGCACAGTCGTTGGCGTATGATCTGGTCGTCAATCTTGGATTTAGTGAGCCAGAATGGGGGAAAGCTATGAATTTAATTACACGAATTGTACTTAGAACGGTGATTAAGATTTCCAGTGCTCTCACTCGGGCCGACGATCTCTGCTGCAGATTTCAGAGGCATCTGCAAACAGAAACCGCAGCACGATCATTGTCCCCGGAGGCGGCGCCCAGGGTGAAGATGGCTGGGTCTCCTTCAGGGACATCCTCGCTCAGATCATCTTCTCCCATCAGGTAATGGGCCATTAAGATGCTCATCTTCCGATGCTATGGTGCCTGCATGATCGCCTCTTTCCCATCTTATTTTAATCATTCAGCAGGGCGCCGAGGCCCCCGATCGCCTCCTCGGGCTTTCTGACGACGTGGGCGCCGGCTTCATCGCCCAGTCGGCCCCCAGGCCTGAGCTGGACATCGAGCGGTCCGCCGACCACGCCCCCCACGACGAGATCGGCGGCGGCGGTGGCGGTGGCGGCGGCGGCGGGGGCGGCGGCGGCGGCCTTGGGGTCTCCAAGGTGATTAGAGCTGACCAGAAGAGGTTCTTCTTCGACCTGGGGAGCAACAACCGGGGCCATTTCTTGAAGATATCCGAGGTCCCTTGATCTTCAAAAAAATTATATCTCAGATCCTCGGAGTTCCTGGTTTTTTTTTTTTTTTGCCCAGTTGGGTAATTGATCTTCTTGGCGGATGGCGGATGCAGGTAGCCGGTGCCGATCGCTCCTCGATCATCCTCCCCTTGTCTGCGCTGGCACAGTTCCATGAGATGATCGGCCACTTTGTGGAGATGACCAAGGACCGGCTAGAAGTAGGGCCGCCGGTGGGCTCCAATGCCCGGGGTGAGGAACCCGGGCCGAGATGATGTGGGTGGGCGCCATCCTCCATCTTCTCCATCGTTGAAGCTCATAGGATAATAATCCCCCGTCTCTGGTTGATTCTTGGAGAAATCTAGTTGCTTGAGGTGAATAATGGAGGATTGATGGACTGTAAACTCTGCTGGTTTGGTAGAACAGCGGCTGTTGTTGATGGCTTTGCACTTGGGTTGCTCATCCTATTTGCGCACCAAATTAATTAATTAATCAGAGAGCTTAGATTATAGAATGATAGAGTGGGCTATTTGATTCCGGAAAAAAGCCAGGGGACTTTTTTCCCGGTTATGATATGAGGGAGTGCTCGTTCCTAAATGCGGTACAAAGTCCAATCCTTTCTAATTCAGTTACTCAGGAGGGCTCTACAAACGAGGAATCTAAGAAAATCAGAGGACAGGACGACATAATTTCTAGATTCATAGAGATAAATGGATAGCGTTTCTACGTAGAGAGAGAGAGAGAGAGAGAGAGAGAGAGAGAGAGAGAGAGGCAAACTTCAATTAAGCAGTTTATTGTCTGAGAAATTTCAGAACACTGGAGAAGTGTTTCTGGAATCAGTTCATCAGGGTTATCAATATATCTACGAAAAACAGGTCCTAGCTAACCAGTCCCATCGAAATCCATTTCTCTTCCTCCCACCATCTTCTCTCTTCCTCTATCTCTCTCTCTCTCTCTCTCCCTCATTTTCTCTCTTATTTTCTCTCTCTCTGAACACCATAACAGAAGCCCACGTTAATGGGCCTCTCTTTGCGCCCAGGCTTTCTAGGACTAATAAAAAGACCCAAACTTGGCAAGCTCCTTCCCCTGCAGTAGTTTACCCACCCCCCCTCTCTCTCTCTCTCGCTCGCTCGCTCGCTCGCTCGCCCGCTCGCCCGCTCTAGGATGGAGCAGGGCAGAGCTGGGTCGTACGCGTATCGTAGGTCCCTTTCGATTAGGGAATCACGGGGGCTGTAGAGGACTACTCATGACGGAGCTTTGACTTTGACAATCGGAAAACGACCTCTCCGAGGCCGTATCTTCGAAAAGGACGGGGACTGTCGCAAAAGACCTGACGTGTTATTCTAAAGCTATGATGTGAACAGGACGATACGCACCGTACAGCCCAACAGTCTCGCTTTCCTTAAAGAATCCTTGAAAAGCTACAGAACCCCCTTCCTCCTGCGTGTCTTCTTCCCCCAAGCAAGCGAACGTAGATCGTCAGCTTTGCCACGCGTCCTCTCCTCCAAGAAAAATGCGCTGTTCTCGTGCCCTCTCTCTCTCTCTAGAGTTAGCCGACGTTGTCTGATAGAAATAGACAGATGGCGGGCAGAATGAGAGCAACAGTACGCAAAGTCAACGTGTGCGGAAGGGTCTGCACAGTCCACCATGAAGGAAGAGACATCACGCGACTGTTGGCCGTACTTAATTCTGATGCATGCAGACGAGGGGGGGGGGCGGTGGGTGGAGTGCATGGCTGAGGCTTCTCCTCCCAGTGAAGCTACGGATTACCCAGACGCTTCCCGCAGAGCGGGGACTCGAAAGTCAACTGAAAGGAACGTCCCGTGGTAAGAACGCCGTCCTCCCCTTCTCTCTCCTCCCAGCTGGCATATCATGAAGACACTCTCTCTCCCCCTCTCTCTAGCTTTTCCCTAGTTTGACTACCAGAACAGAGAAATTTTAAGCTTCTCCGGCGCTTAATACGCCATTTGATGAGATCAAGATCAAAGACAATAATAAACGCGGCCGTCATTCTTGAAGCTGCTTGGGGATGGCATGGGGATTCAATGCTGTGAGCTGTCTTCGATAACAAAACGAGTAATTTGACGCTGACAGAGCCTCAGGTTCTTACGGGGGCGCGGAGAGAGAGAGAGAGAGAGAGGATGAGTGCGGTCAAGTTCAAGCGAAGGAATCCCAGAAGGTCTAGGGGCACGATTTTCTCGTGCACAAGAGGTCTCCTCTCTGTCTAGACCATCATCTTTTTTTCATTTGCTTTATTTCTTTGCACGTTTTCGTCATGGGCAGCGAAGGGGTTCCATCAAATTCCCCTGAGAGAGACATAAACAGCAACAGTGTGGGATGTCCGCGTTTCCTCAGAGCCGCCCCCGATTCTCCTCACTTACGCGGTTGATTTGGCTTCGGAAACGTGTTAGGGCGGGAAACTATGAATTTAAGATGAAGATGCGTGTTTAAGCTGGCGATCGACACGTTGACCAGACAACCTCGAGAACTCTGCAGCGAGGTCAGCATCGTGTGCCCCTCGAGATCATTTCTCGCCGGAAAAGACGAGATGACGGGGGCCCTATCGGCACCACTATCAAGCATACGGAAAGACTTGGTGGCGCTCCCGCCGGTGCATGCTCGTGCGCCGTCTTCCACGGCGGTATCGTCGGCCCGCGTGTTCGACCCCACATAAATCAATCTGGTCACCGTCATTAATCTCTCCACGCCGTATGTTTACGGTCAAACGAACAGTATGCATATCAAACCGAATCTACGAAAACGGCTATAGTAAAAAGTTTTCCGACAGAGGCGCATTTTGAATAATAATATAGAACTGTGGTTAGCATAAAAAAATGAAGTTTTTTGATCCGACAGTGCAATATAAGGCCCATCTGATACGTCTCTCATTTATAGACCGTGGGATAAATCACAGATTTGACTTCGACCTTTTAATATGTGGTCAGCAGTAAGATAAAACTGATACATAATAACTCAAAGAAATAGGTATACGCGAGTCATTCCTAACTAATTATCTAAAGGCGATGTCGATTGAGAAGATGTTATAAACGTAGAATTCGCATGGCATTTGAGACCCTCATGATTAACACGTCTAACACGCAACTACTCCAGCGATTCGTAGTTTGCCTGCGCCAACTTTGGGAGGGCTGCCAATGGCCATTAGCCATGGCTTGGTCCCCCGTACTGATCCAGTCTAATCAATGCCGAAGCCGCCGTAATCCCCCCCTGGCCCTTAAGATGGTGCACCGAGCAACCTTGTAGGAGATGATGATAACATAATCTAATCTCCTCGAGAGGGGGTGAGGCCGCTCGTGGGTTGGCCGGCCTCTAAAACGTGGACGGCAACGTGCATTGCTCCCTGAGGGCGGAACAGGCGGGGGCGTATCTGAGGCTCGAGCAGAATACTTCCGGGCGCCGCTGCGGCTTACAAACGCGAGAAGCAAGCCAACCCGCGGACGTGCCGCTGAAGGGAAAGGATGGGGAAAGAAGAAGGTAGAGTGGAGCCCGCCGCAAAGTTCTCCGCCGTGTGGGACGTGGCCGTCGTCGCTGACCGGAGGAGGCCCACACTACGGGGATTAGGGGCGGCCATAGGCCGCCACCGGAGAAAGCTTTCTGTCAAAGTCGTCGAGGGGGTGGATAACCCGGTGCGTGCCCGTGGTTTCCCGAAGATGATGCGATGGATAGAGTCTCATGCTGGCCCCAACTCGCTCTGTAGAGCTCTTTCCGTAGTTCTCCAATGGAAGGACTCTCTCCCTAAAAAGGATTATGTGGTGGGCTTCCAGGAGGTAACATCCTGGAACCCTGTCGATTTTGCCGGCGCTTGAATGTCGTCAAGTCTGCAGGGAGAGTTATCTTTTTAATTAAGAGAACAAGGGTTTGAATACCCTGTCCACCGAGAGCACACCAGCTTCACCCCCACCGCAGGGTTGTGGAAAGACTAAAGTTGGATGAGGCCAATGACTCCGTTCAAAACAGGCTTAAGCACGCAACCTGGTCGGAGTAGGCCATTACTGGTTTTTAGTATAGTTCAATCTAGTCTTGATTGGACCCTTGAGCCGACACTATTGCATAGCTGTTGGGGATCTACAGTTGGACCAAGAAAATGATCCGATTAAAAGTAGCCTTGGGGAAAGTTGACTGTAAGGGGCGGATCCTTAGTCCTAATCTAGTTCCATCACACGAAAAATGGATTCATCTTTGGGGAATTGGGTTGAAACAAATTTTGAATTATGCCTCTCTCGTTTTGACACCGACCTATATACCCGATGAAGACTTCAGCCATATGATGTCGTTGTGACTAGTAATACCAATGCAGGCGTCAAACCTTACTCCCGTCAACCCATGAGGGCCTACGCGTGTGAAAAACAGTGAGTACCCGACTAGGATGGCCGTGAGGAGCTTTATCCTCACACCTCAACCAATCATCTGTGGATGCTTAAATGGTGTCTATCGGACGCCTGTATGAAGAAAATTGAAGAGTTAGAGAATATCCAAGGACTTGCTTAAGGTGGGAACGGCAAATGTCAAAGTCCGACATTTGACCTCAGGGTCACGAGATCATACTTATCCATTGACCGACGCTAACCTAATCCGTGAAACGATATGATACAAAAGACTCGTGCTCCTACGTGCAACTAGTCTTGCTAGCCAAGTAAACCGAAGAAATGCATAGCAACCTATCAAGCTTGGTAGTCATTCGCCATGAAGGATTTAGAAAAAGCTTACTGGGTCTTCAACTGGTCTAACTGTTTCCTCTCCACAGCCTGGTCTACGCTGTAATTGAAAATGGCACTGCACAACACTAACAGAGAGGTCCCGTCTCCCACAGGCAAGAAACACTCGAGGAGGCACGCACGTCGCGGAGAGGTCAGCAGCCAGCTCGTGCCGAAAGGAAAGGCACACGAGCGAGTTCGGACCAGCCGTCTCCGACATCAGCCTGGCAAGGAGACCAAGCAAATGGCCAGGGGACGAATCACCTAATTGCAGCACTTGCCTCAGATGCGACCAAGTGTGGTTTCTACGCATGGCGCCCCCCTCCTGTCTCCTCTGCAACTGCGTCTGCTATCCAGCTCTAGTCACGCTGTCCGGAGTAGAACGCGTGGAACACGTGCATGATTGTAGCAAAACCCATCTGAATTCTGTCCTCAGTAAAAAGGTGTTTAATTGAAGAGGTTGTGAGAGGCCATGTCTGGATTGGCCTTGCCCTGGCTTACTGTTCATGGGAAAGGTTGGTAGTTATTAGAGGATTGCAGCGGAATTTCTACAGGCCGGAGAGGATTGATGGA
The DNA here is from genome assembly GCA_024713555.1 of Spirodela polyrhiza. Taxonomy (NCBI): domain Eukaryota; kingdom Viridiplantae; phylum Streptophyta; class Magnoliopsida; order Alismatales; family Araceae; genus Spirodela; species Spirodela polyrhiza. The sequence continues at coordinate 1,228,033 of CM046534.1, read as the reverse complement.
GGAGATGAGCTAATTCTTGACTATTCGATAGTTCTCCCTCGTCCAATGTCTGGAGGGCTGCATGCGTGCCGTTTGTTCCGAATATAATAAATTACCTGTAAAGTGCTCGCAATATCTTTGGTTTCTCAGCAGATCCGCATGAATGTATTTTGCGCGATATAGGTCTCGCTACATACCGACCATGTGAACCTTATTATGATAAAAACCTCTGATGTGTCTTCCAGAGACGAGAAGAAGTCGTCTCCTCTTCCTCGTCGATGTCTTAGCGAGTGAGGATGCTTTAATATAGGAGATACATATTATGAGTTGTTCATAGACCAGCAAGATGTGATTTTCTGTAATAAATGGCCACATTTGTATTGTGGTCAGGCCTCCATTTCGTTGTTTGACTCATGGGCTGGGGCGAGTTTCCATTGATTAGATGCACGGTCAAAGGAAGCCAGCCAATGCACATATAAGTACGCGCCTAGCCACATCGGTCGGGTGGGTGGGGCATCGCATGATTAGACCCTGAAGCTAATCCATTGAGGAAAGGACTTATATGCCGAGCACTCAATGGTAGATCCTTTATGACTAAACAAAAGTGGAAAAGAATCACTAATTGATAGAAATAGGGCAATATTGCGCTAGAAACGGCACATACGAGTGCGTTAGAAATCCCATCACCAAGTGGAGAATCTATAGATAGGGGGAGTTGAAGGGTATATTCTCAAGCCCCATACCCGTCAACGGTACGGCCAGAAATCACCAAGATTCAGAAATCAGTGGCAACCGCCCCTAACGTCATCCCTCCCATCTTCAAAGAGAAAACTCACCTTTGTCCGATCATTTCACAAAGAAGACCCCCCTACTCCCCATGCCTTTTAGATAAGCGTTACCTCACATTCCTTCACGTACGTAGGATCATGTTTTTTTCTATAATTGGTCTTATAGGGCCCTAGGCCATTCCGTCGAATCATAAACAATATCCACTTGGCCTTCTTGTTCCATGAAGAGGAGAATATGATGAAGGAGATGGTGAGATTTTAATAAATCTGATTCAAAGCACACAACTACGAATACATAGGAACAATTGTCCAACTCAAACCCTTACATAATTGCATGATACCAGTTTTTCCCGGGCTCTCACCATGACATCTCTACCTTCAGATGCCACTCGAATCTCCGAGTCTCTGTAAAAATCCATGCATTTCTTTTTTAAAGGCTAAACGTAAATTGGTTATGTACAAGGAAAGAGACCCAAATCATAGACCGAATCGGCTTCCTTGTCCGGCAGGTGGTAACTGATGCCCTATCTGAGAGTTGAACAGCGTCTGCCGGAGTTGGAAAGGGCTGCTGACTGAATCGTAATGAGGAACGGTGATGCCAGCCTGACCGGCGAAATTGTTGTAGCAAGTGTGTGAAGAAGAGGTGGATCTCTTCCCCGGACACGAGATGTAGTCAGCTTCCTCTTCGAACTCCGCCGCCGTTCTCTCCCGCTTGAGACAGATTCCGACCGCCGAAGCAGGGGAATCCATTGGAGTAGCCGACTTCGGGGGAGGAAACCTCATGGCGCCGCCATGGCCGCCGTAGCTGTGGTTTTCGTTCGGGTTCTCGTAACCCATGAGCGGCTCGGCGTCAGGGACGGACACGTGCGACGGGTTGTCACCGAGCATGCGCGCCAGCAGGGAGTAGTCGCTCTCTTCAAGCAGGTCTCCAAAGGAGAGACATTTAGGCAGCCTTTCGGAGATGGCGCCGGTCTCAGGTGGCGGGAAGTACGCGTTCTCCACGTTGGAGTCCTCGTAGACATGATCTGCCGACGTCGAGGGGAGGTTGTTGCCCTTGTTGTAGATTCGGCATAGGACCCAATCGTCCAACTGTGTAATCGGGGCAGGAGAAGGTGAAGAGAGTGAGCATATGATGGCAAAAAGCTGAAGGGTCGGTCTCTGAGGAAGAAAGATAAGGAAGAAGATGGAAGAAGCCCTCACCCTCATAGAGGACTCTCGGGTGGGCTTAACGGGCCTGTTGTGGGCGGCGGCGGTGGCGGCGGTCTGGGTCAGGCGGTACTCGTGCATAATCCAGCTGGTCTTCATTCCCTTAGGAGGCCTGCCCTTGTAGAAGACAAGAGCCTTCTTCACCCCGATGCTCTCGTTGCCGTGTGGCGGCGCCACGATCACCTTGTCGGTCCCCGTGGCCTTCCAGTACCCCGACCCCGCGGCCCTGTTGGGCCTCATCCCGTTGGGGTACTTCCGGTCCCTCGGGCTGAAGAAATACCACTCTTTCTCCCCATACACCGCCTTGTCTGCCACCAAAACATTACAGAATCAGATCATCGAACCCCTGAAAGAACTACGACCCCACCGGAGGAAGAAGAAGAAGAAGAAGAAGAAGAAGGCGGAAGCGGAGGGGAAGGAGGTGAAAGGTTCTGTAAACCGTCACATAATTCTCACCGGGAAGATCCCACGGGTTGAACTTGTAGATGTCCACTTCGGCGATGATGGAGACAGGGCAAGGCAGGGAGGCGGCCCGTTTCCTCAGGTAGTGCAGGATGAGCTCCTCGTCGGTGGGGTGGAACCGAAATCCCGGCGGCAGCTGCGTCTCCTGAATCGTCATATTCTTATCGCCGGCGGCTTCGTCGGAGTCGGAGAAGACGGTGGCGGTTCTGAGGCTCGACGGAGGAGGAGAGCCCTTGGAGGAGATGAAGAAAGGAAGAGAGCTGCAAGGAGGGCTGGAGATGCAAGAAGGGCAATTGTTACTCCTTGGGAAGGACGTCGTGGGGATTATATGGGCCTTCCGCGTGACGGCGGACACAGCAGTGGGGCCAATCATGGAAAGTGGCAAAATAATTTTATTACTATTATTATTATTATTCTTAATGTGGAGGCTAGTTTAGTCATTCCCATGCAGCGTGTGGTTATCGACACTTTGCCCGTATGGGGAGGGGGTCCGTGCGGGGTAACTCGAGATGAGCTCACGAGGGGACGGGGCGTCGCAGGTGTCGGGGACACGTGTCGTATTAGGGGGCTGGGAGCACGTTAAGCTGGGAGGATCAGAGCGTGCACGGTTCTCCCAGTGGAGTGCAGGACCCGCCCTTCTCCGATTCCATGGCTGCCGCGGGATCGATCTGGGAGTCGCGCATTAACTGGCCGCCACGTGTAGCTGTTTTTCTCTTCTTTTCCATTCTCCTTCTTCCCCCGCGGTCAAAAGGCGATTACGCCGAGTCCACCTTGTCCGAGCGGCTGCACGTCGGCGGAGACAACGCACATTGACTGCCTAGCCGAGGGAGACTTTGGACAGCACTGCACGTGGGTCGAATCAGCTCGTTGCACCAAGCCACCCTTTCTCAACAATTCTTTTCTCACCCTTTCTCCACCCTCAGAATCGAGTGATCTAACCATCCCACACTTGGTCTATGATTTTCGTAATATTTCCCCTAATCTTCTCTCCCCTTCTTCGGATCGAATCACCTCGTTGCACCGAGCCACCCTCGCTCAACCATTATTTCCTCTGTTTCTCTCTCTACCTTCGCCACCCCCAGAATCGAGTGAGCACCCCCATCCCATACTTGATCTATGATTTTCATAATTTTTACTCTCTTCTTCTCCCTTTCTCGGGGCCGAGTCAGCTCATTGCACCGAGCCAACCTTTCTCAACAATTATTTTCTCTCTCTCTCTCTCTCTCTCTCTCTCTCTCTCTCTCCACCTTCAGAATCGAGTAGTCACCCCATCCATGCTTGCTCCATAATTTTCACAATATTTAAGACATTCCTCTCCCTCAACTAAAAATAATATTCTCCCTTTATTGCCCCACAACGTTTATTTTCACTTGCGCAGACTGACGCTTTGAGAATATGACCATGGAAGGGAAGCAGAGGTCTCGTCTCATGATTTGTGTACATGTAGGGCCTAAGTCATCGGCTACATTATATGAAAGGACGTGCACATATTCTTATATTGCATGGGGCCAGGAGCATATGGTAATCTACGCCCACTTGCGTTAATGAGGGGTAAACTTTCTGATTCACGTTGCAGCGTGATGGAATAGAGATACCGTGCGAGTATATTATAGTAAAATCATAGGCAGTCATCGCATGAGAGGGCTTCTGGTCAGCAATGTCATGCCGTATAAAATGCATTTTTAATCGTAATAGCAATAGAAGCTTAATTCAGAGATGTGTGGTATGGTTTGATAACGTGGAATAGGCTGGTACCAACTCAATGTAGGCCCGTTATGACAATAATATATAAATTAAGGTGGTAAGACAATGTTTTTCTTTGGTAATTGCTCTCTCTCTCTCTCTCTCTCTCTCTCTCTCTCTCTCTCTCTCTCTCTCTCTCTCTCGCTCGCTCGCTCGCTCTCTCTCTCTCTCTCTCTCTCTCTCTCTCCCTCTCTCTCGCTCTCTCGCTCTATCGCTCTCTCGCTCTCTCTCTCTCTCTCTCTCTCTCTCTCTCTCTCTCTCTCTCTCTCTCTCTCTCTCTCTCTCTCTCTCTCTCTCTCTCGCTCTCTCTCTCTCTCTCTCTCTATCGCTCTCTCTCTCTCTCTCTCTCTCTCTCTCTCTCTCTCTCTCTCTATCGCTCTCTCTCTCTCTCTCTCTCTCTCTCTCTCTCTCTCTCTCTCTCTCTCTCTCTCTCTCTCTCTCTCCCTCGCTCTCTCTCTCTCTCTTGTTGTATTCTTAAGGCGTCAATACCAAAGAACCATCGTAGTATCACATAGATGAGCTATGTGCACGTTAATATATCGTTTGGTGGCTCAATTCTACAACAACCAAGGGTAGAAAACGGCCATTCGATCGCACGAATGGAAGAGCTCATGAAAAATAGGAGGCTTAACTAATGACCTTAAAGATTCAGATTTACTGAGCCCCCTCCATCTGTCAGAAGCTTCCCACGTTCGCCAGAGAGCGAGCGAGCGAGAGAGAGAGAGAGAGTTGTGGCAAACCGGAGCCATCAGCCATCAGACACGCATGTTCTTGGTGGGACCCGGAGCTACTGGGATTAGGGGTTGGCTAGAACGGCTACAACGACGTGTTCCTTTACCCCCGCAAAAATTCGAAAAGATTAGAAAGGTTCATTAGTGCAAGTCCTTGAGCTTCACCACCGGAATGATCTTCTCATGCAAAGAAGGCTCACTATCCCCCACCGATGGCAACTCTCTCAAGGACCTAGACGAGATCTCTGATAAGTGGACACGTGCCTCCGAGATGTCTTTTTAAAGTGGTGGTCTTCTTTCTCTTCTTCACAAACTAATATTTATCATTAGAGAGATAACTGTAGCGATCGTAACGTGTTGGAAAATCTTATCCGGAGTTGCACAAGAAGAAGAGACAGAGGATGAATACGAAGATGAAGAAGGAAAAACGAGAGGGAGGAATGAGAAAGGGAGAACATTCCATCGATGAACCAGTCCGTAGGGCTTGCCTAGCATGTAGGATGGTCATTCCGCAAGTGCAATCTCCCAGATTAATGGATATGGATGTGGTAGGAGCACAGCGAGGGAGAAAGGTCGGCTACTACTCTATCTCATGAGCAGGTATAGGGTTCAGCAAGGACGAGAAACAGGTCCGTTATTCCTGCGGGCGAATCCCGTGACCGGGGCGTTGGAAAGTAAACACTCCCTAGGATCGAGAAAGCGCACAGACTACTCTCCTTTCGGGTGGGGACGTGTAAATTTTTTTATTGTCACAATGGTATTATAGAACTTCGGGTCCAGTCACCTCTCTCTCTCTCTCTCTCTCTCTCTCTCTCCTCTCTCTAGATATATGTATATAAACATATATGCATGTATGCATATATTATCTTGTGTGCGTCGGTGCGTGTGTACATACCCTCCTCCCATCATTTGTACGCATGCCCAACCCCTCATCCGTGTACGGGCGTACGTATTCCTGTCCGTCTCACTCAACATAACTGAATTTAGTGCACTCCGCTCATCACCTCTCTCTCTCTCTCTCTCTCTCTCTCTCTCTCTCTCTCTCTCTCTCTCTCTCTCTCTCTCTCTCCCTCCCCTCTCTCCCCCTCTCTCGCTCCCTCTCTCCCCCTCCCCCTGTCACACATACAAATCATCAGCCGTCTGTTACGGATGTGTTATCTCTATGGGCGTGGGGTCTTCACGTCTCATCCTTCCATCCCTAGGACACGATAACGCACAGAAATAATTAGGGAAATATGTAGTGACGAACTAGGTGGTCTGAACCAGCGGCGTCGGCTCTGATGGATTGACGCAGATGGTTTTAGCTGGAAAATAAGAGAGCAGATGGAGAAAGAAAGATGGATAGAGATAGACGGATAGAGATTAGAATGAGGGGGTTTTAAATTAAGCCTATCACTTAAAACTTTGAACCTGACCCTAATCAAATGCAGGCAGACCTAACCATACACAGTTAAGGTGCATCCCCTTTCCGCCATGAAGGCCCCCTCCAGCTGCAGAATGACAGCAACATAAATACTAACCTAGGCTCGCGGCCCTTCTGTGCAAAAGAAATCACGTGTTTCTATCCATTATCTTCCGATTGATGCCCTCCTTGCACACGGAAGTTGGAGGACCGTTGACCGGGCATCTCCAGGTGAGCGCCCATGCATAGGAATGGACCGGAGACCACGACTGGAGATGAGCTTTTGCGATATTGTGGGTGCCAGTCGTTCGTCGTCTCCTTTCCCTTCATCGGGATGTCAAAGTTGGCTTTCCAGGGGAGCTCTCAGATAGACTTTATCGGCGGGAAGCAAAACCAGCTCCAATAAAAACCCTGCCCTCCCACCGAGTGGATTTTCGGGGATGACGATGGCCGGCACATCTCGTTGCTTACGGCTCTAAGGAGTCAACAGAACTGCGTCAGCTGGAGGACGTCCCAAGGCGGGTACATCCCATTATTTGGCGAGGGGGGGGAGATCAAGAGGCTCCTTGAAAGCAAGTCATACTTTAGAGGGCTATTGCTTTTGTCCACATGATTTCAAAATTATTTCGTTTCGTCTCTTCTTATATAACCTTCGGCGTTTAATGAAAGTGTACCTTTCATCAGCTGTCATTTTCCATGGGAGCTATTCTGGGAATTTCGTGTATATCCTGAGAAAAAGATGCCAACTTCAGAATTTATGACATTTCCGGAAAGGGTTAGAGAAATATTTATTGACCAACAGTGTCAGGAATGATGGACGATGGTACGGATACAGTCAAATAGAGGTATACTCAGGTTGAGGAACAAGGCCCAATATGGTTATTTTATGGAAGATGTAGTCAACGTTTTAGGAATCAGTAAGCCAAAAAAGCCCCACGTTGAGAACCAAACAGCCGTAATTTGTAGCCTTCAGGCGTAGACATTACATCTTGATCTATACTATAGATCATAACCTCATAACCATGTCGCCTTTGGGCGTAAACGTCACAAGTCGATCTCTACCATCGATCACAACATCATAACCCTCTGGCCCTAGGACAAAAACTCATGCCGTTGGGTATAAATGGCATGAAGGGTATGGATTACGAATTCATAACTTTGTTGGCTTTGGTCATAACCGAGGCATGACCAAAGGGATTCCTCTGACACCGCACTTCTCAATTGAGGCCCTTCTTTCGATTCCCAATTTCCCTTATCTTGAAGAACTGTTGCTGCGTTGAAATGACCCGTGAAGTTAGTGATATCGATCCGAAGACTTGAGAAGCATATCTCTCGGTCAGTCGTCAACAAGCGGAATTTCATTCAAAGCACACTACAAGAAAAGTTAACTTTTGTGGACTGTATTGCGAAAAGCTCCGATCCATTATCCCCCATTAAGCATCAGAGCTGGACTCCAACTCTTAGGGAGGAGGGATGATTGGGGTTGGGGGGAGATGAGCACGGGACCGTGGGAGAGAGAGAGCGTGAATTGTGTTAAAAGGTGTATGATGCTTTAAACATTAGAGAAGGATGTCTTTTGACGTTAGTAGAGGAGGCATGTCTGTTACTAATACGAGTAAATGATATACAGTATTATCCACAAACATCCCACGAATCTCTTGGATGACCGTGTGGGTATCCTGCCAATCAGTATCTGCCGGTAACCCTAACCCCATCTCTCTCCAACCTCAAGTGATAACGAATGAGGCCCTGATGGGATCAAGAACTTCAACACTAATAGTTGCAATAACTAGTTCTAATTTTAATAAATTTATCGCTTGTTATTTAACATAAAGCTCATCGATCAGAGTGTTTGGAACAACCTAAGTAGTGAGTTAGTTATTCATGCATTATACTTACTAATCATAAAGCGCACCATTTTTGTGGTTCTAAACATTGAAGTCGTCAACATATCAGGCAACGCTCCTCAACAAACAAGACGGCCATTCAATGGGACGGAGTGGGGAGTTGGTGTATGCATCACTAATAAAGGATAATAAAAGAAAGTCATGGAGATGGGTCCGATCCTTCTGTCGGGATCATTACTTCAACCCCAGAAGCTTGAGGACCAGATTGAGATAATCGTAGTTATATGCTGCCCTGAGAGTTTCAATCTTGTGACTGTCCCAAGGAGGGAAGCCGAAGCTGAACTCGAGCAAAAAGTTCCTCCTTAGGATTGCCTTCTCGTGGCTGAACGTGTCAAACGAGAACTTCCCGTGGTATCTGCCGAAACCGCTCTGACCTACTCCCCCGAATGGCAGCGTGTCCACGAGGAACTGAAACCAGGGAAATGATGACCAACGCTGTGGTTTCTCCCCCACGGCAGGAAACAAGAAGCACGAACAGAGATACGATCTTCTGAGTTACCTGAACTATTGCGTCGTTGAAGGTCAGACTCCCTGAGGATGTCTCCGAAACTATCCTCTTCTTCAAGGCGCTGTCGTTGGTGAATGCGTAGGCGGCCAGAGGTTTTGGCCGCGAGTTGACAAAATCTATGCTGTCCTCAATCTTCTTCACCTGGGAAAAGAAAAAAGGAAAAAGAGATTAAATTGGGATCAGTGTACGGATGAGCTCAGGGGGTATCCCGGGCTTACTGTGATAATCGGAAGCAACGGGCCGAAGATTTCTTCTCTCATTATCTCTGACTCGAGAGGCGGGTTCAGTAGGATTGTAGGCTCAATGTAACTGCGAGTACAGATATTCACAGCCCTCATGCATCCACTGAGGTGCTTCAATAATGTTTAAGAACGGAGTACTAATGATTGACTAGTGCGAGGACTTACAGATTGCCTTCGTCCATAAATCCTCCGTGGACGATGCAGGTCGCAACGCCTGGTTCTTCCAGCAATCTCCTCAACCTGTTGAAATGGTACTTGTTGACAATCCTCGACATGCTTCCGGTTCTTTGAGGGTCGTCCCCGTAGTAACCCTTGATCTTCTCTTTTATTAATTCAATCTGGCAGTCCAACATGCCATCATTCCGCTCGTCAGAATGAGAAGAATAACTTTTGAAATAGACTTACTGACTTAATCCAAACCAATTGACAACTGGAGATGTGCATCTCCTTAATTTTAATTATATTTTAATTTCCCTCAGTAAATATGACTGTACGCCAATACATACTCTCACGTATCTTTTTTGGTTCTAAGCTCTGCCACATGAGTAAAAAATAATTCTAATATAAGTTGTAGACAAACTAGGAATATAATCAATCAAAGACAACTGATAATCCGATTCTGAACTAATTGAGGCAATATACATATTTATGTATGCGGATTGTTCTAGCGAGCATTTTTAACGGATGACGGTGATAGTTACCAGAGAAGACACAGATTTCTCTTCGACGAGGAGGTAGTCGACTCCGATGCATACTTGTCCACCGCACACGCCCCATTTCGCGTTCGTTATCCGTCTCACAGCAATCTTGATTGGGGAGCACATCAAAACAATGAAACAGGCCGGAATCCAATAGAGGCGAATGGAGAGAAAACAGCGATGGTAAGTACGATGAAAGTGATCGCATTTGACTCGCCAGAGAGAGTTTTCAGCGATGCGGACGAGAGCCAAATTTCCCAAAATCTACACGATTTAACAGTGCAGGAGATGTTCTTGATATCTATCAGCAGACTGATGCCTCAAACAGGACGATTAAATGCCGACCATAGTAGAAACCACCCCGAATGTGTTCATGGAGGCAAACGGCGGCGTGCTGAAAATGTTATATTTTTAAAAAGCTGACTTACATCTCTGTCCCTCTTGCTGGAGAGTGAATCGAGGATGGCCGGGCATTTCCCGCCCAGTTCCAAGGTGACCGGCGTCAGATTCTTCGCCGCCGCCGCCATAATATGGCTCCCGACTTTCTGGCTCCCTGCCGATTTCCACGATTAGCAAATAAGAATCTGCCTGTAAACCTGAATTTCGGAAGGTTTTTCTGAGTGAGATGGTAACCCCATGGCCTCACCAGTAAAGAACACGTGATCCCACTTCTTCGACATGAGTAGCTCTCCCACCTCCTCCCCACCCTCGAACACCTTGACGGCGGCACTGTCCAGGTACATGGGGATCTTCTTCGCGATTAATGACGACGTGGATGGAGCGTGCTCCGAGGGTTTCAGGACAACAGTGTTCCCAGCGGCGATGGCTCCCACTAGCGGATCCAAGGCCAGGACTGCATTAATCAGAAATCTCCATTGGATCAGAGGAGAAGCAACAATCAGGGCTATGTGATCTGGAGGCGAGACGAATGACGTTACGCATTGGGAAGTTCCAGGAGGAGAAGATGAGAACGATCCCCAGGGGCTCCGGGACCAGCTCCGCTGTGGTGGGGAACGCCATTAACGGCACACGGACCTGCAGGCCACCATATTAACTCTTGCGTATTCAACCCGTTGAGTTGAGAGAGGATGAGCTAACGCCAGGGGCATACACTCTTCGGCGCCATCCAGCTCTCCAGGTTGTCCAGCGCCAGATTGAGTGATTTCGTCAGGACTCCTATCTGCGAGACGGTAAATACTGTATGAATAATTCCGGTCGAATTCGTCTCCAAAGATTCCCCATTTGATCAGATAAACGTTATGCCGTTCGGACTAAAACAAGTTAATTCCTCTGATTACATGTTTTCAGCTTATTAATTTCCTTCGAATTAGGACGGTCCAATTCTTTCTCCTGATTCGGTGCATAAAGTTTAATTCTAGAATGATACCTGACATTTGTGTTCTTCACAAGAATAATGGTCGTAAAAAACATTCAACCCCCATATGGAGCATGCTTTTTAAAAGTAACATATTGCAAATGTGGCTCTTAAAATCTTATGGCTAGTGATGCGCGTAAATCTGCATAATTTAGTTTTTGAAAATTAACTTTAGCCTATACCGCCTAGATTCTTCGCACGATTTAAATTATCACAGTAAAATTTTGTTAAAACACAAAAAATCTGAGCACTCCTGATTCCAATACGGAGTGAGATAGGAACACACAACATTGGTTGCAGATTGGCGTCTTAAGGTTCACAATGTGTAAAAAGATTAACAAAGGACTCAAAGTACGAAAATATACGTGAATTTTAATAACATGACATAAACTATTTAAAATTATTACTATGTACCAACTTTTTTATTGAGAATAAGTTGCACCCTGAAGAGAACAAAACGTTAACTCAATTTTGAAACACGAGATTCAACCAATTATTTTTTTAATAGAGCACTGAAGAAATCACTTGCAGATTGACTTCATTAGCTTGATATCATATGAAAAGATAGACGGAGTGCTAGAATTGTGAATAAGCTCGTGAGTTATGATATAAGAGTACAAGGTTGAATAGCTTCATGTAAAATCCATGGGCGATACTTAAAATAAGTACTATATAATTAATCTCAGGATTAAACCCGTAACTTCTCCAAGGTCGGATTAACCCCGATCATGAGGCAGGAGAGCACGCCACTAACCTCATCCCTGAAGGATTCCCCTCCCGGCTTTCCCAGGTCTTCCTCGAGGACCTTGCAGATCTCTTCCTCATCTTCCTGCACGAACCTTAGCAGTGCCTTCAACTGGGACCTCCTCCACTGTGCGCTCCTCGTCTTCCTGCTCCTGAACGTCTCTCTCAGCTCTGCCAGGGACTCGTCCAGGGCGGCCGCCATCTCCTCCTCCTGTTTAGAGAGTCAATCGTCCCCTATATATCCCATTCGTCGACCTAAGGAGGACTCCTTGACGCGCATTTAAGAACAGTTACGCCCCCCGTCCCCCTCGTTCTCAAGAGACGGCCACTGCCCACGCCCATTGCCCCTCCTACCTCTACCATACGAACTTCATCTGGCTCCGGATTCTTTCATAATGTTTGTGAGATACCGGTGGAAGCCCATTGTTCAGCCCTCAATACGATGTGACAGGTGTCGCCGGAAGTTTAGGTGGATTGAAAAGGTAGTAACAAAATATCAGCAGTTTTTTAGAAACAATGAAAACTTTAAAACGTGTGAAAGGTCAATTTATTATGCTATTTAGAAATTGTCTCCTTCTCCTTGAATCGATTAACATTTTCACCGGAATGCCGTCGCAGTTTTCCGTTCAGGTTCTCAGCAACCGAAAAGAGTCACTTCGTAGGCGAGAGAGTCAAGCGGGTAGAGGGTGAGATTGAGAGAGGGGTGAGAAGTTGTGGAGGTGAGAGGGAGATGGGGAGCAAGGTGTTATGGTGGGAGAGAGAAAGATGGATGAAGCTCAAGGACCGCAGTGCCACGGAGAGAGAGAGGCGTTAGACCATTGGAATTTGAATTAAAAAACAAGTCTGGCTGTCGAGTTGATGATTACCGCAGTAAAGAAACAGGTTCAGAGGAAAAAAAAAAAAAAGAGGAATGTCTCAACCAAAAAAAGTATAGGCACCCGATTCCATGGATTTAACATCGGAACGTGAAGGGACGATGTGGAAGGAGCCCCATCGACGAAGCAATAAAGGTCGTCGCCATCTTCCTGGCGTCGCGGCCCCGGAGCAGCGAAAGGTCCTCATCCTGCCGCTCAGCCGTTCCTTTCCCCATTAAAGCATCAGGAACCGTGGAGGATCCACCTCCCCCGCCGGGAACACACACACCCCCCCCCCCCCCCCCAACCAGGTGCCTTGTGGAAGCCGTCCGTCTTGCATTCAGTGCACACACCGACCTACTGAGCAATAAGATCCGACTTGAGGACGACCTTGGGAAGGTAATCCATCTGTTGCGACAATGAGTTATCTGACTGGTTTGCAACTTCTCATCCTTTACTCCGCCGATCCCCATTGATGCCTCCGAGCAGCCACTCCCCGTCTTCCTCCTCCTTCTCAGGTATTTCTCGTCTGCCCTTTTTGCAGTCTCCACAGGCGTCAACAGCACGAGCCGGCCCTTGGCCCATGCCCGGGCATCAATCACAAGCGTAGTCTCAGGCCAGAGAAAAGCCTGTAAAGCTGACTTCGGGCTAGATCACTGTAAAAGTTGTAAAGCCATGCCTTGGCTTGTTGCATAGGCTCTATCTGACCTCTAGTGGACCCAGCCCGAGAAAAAGATAAATTAGAACGAAATTGGCTATTGGGATTCATGATTACATCTCACCTTCTCTCGAACGCGGCCTGTACATGATTCGGATCGAACCTATTTTTCTTTTTTTACTTGATTTTGAGAAATAATTTGAGAGGAAACTGGGCACGTCGGGCTCAAAGTTTACAACATTTTTCCCTTATTGTTTCATTATTGTTCTATTTCCCACCCTCCCTCCCTTCATTGTTCTCTTCCCGCCTTTGTTTTCGCTGTTTATATACCTCACTCATGAAATTTATGAGCCCCCTTATCCCGGTTTCATCTTCCTTCAGATAGAAAAACCATTCTTCCTCCACGTGTCCCTCTGAGCCTCTTCCAATCGTTGAAATGGATGAGGAAATTAAGCATTGTAATTAAATGCGCCGACTTACTTCATCCACCGATAGTATACTCTGTTGTACCATACGAATTATCCGAGACGGCCAATGAGATTACTGCGTTGAAACAGTACCACATTAAAAGGGACATCTCCACGTACGCGGGAGGGAATTAATCCAGAGCTGCCTGACATGCACGGGATCTCTCTCACGGTAAGCCTCGGTAGACGAATATTACCAAGTTCAACCATTAATTGATGCTTGAAACTCGAATCTGAGTCGGCCCGCGAAGAGCTACTGCGGTTAGAGAGAGAAACTCTTTCCCTGGCCCCGTTTCCGTGGGCTGTTGCGAGGTGAGAGAAAACAAGGCGGAGCAATGAATGGGGCGAGGACGAAAGGTGGGTGCACGATGTGAGGAAGTTAATGGAGGGCGGGAGAGATGGAGGAGGGCAAGTTGTCGGGCGGGCGGGGGGGCTCGTGAAGCCTTGCGGTGGGGAGGACGACGGATGCGCCGCCGTCCGCCGCCATGGCCGTCCATTCATCGCCGACGTTGACCCTCCCCACGGGGGGCGCTGCATGTGCAGAAGGGAGGGGGGGTGGGGATTCCTCTTCTTCTTATTATTATTATTCTAAAAAACATAATCGATACCAGCAATAATATGATCACAATCATTAAGTTTATTATTACTGCTACAAATGTTTTAAACAAGAATAAAAACGCTTCCCTTTAATATACTGATGGATGCAAGTTCACTCGTACTTTAAGAAAAAAACTGATGGCTCTTGAAACGCACTTGACTGGACTTAACTGGTCCCGTACATCAAAGGTCACAAATAGTGGCGTATAATTACTCCCAAATATAGCTAGCATATGTTTTAAAAAAACAATAACACAGTCGTGTATATATAAAAAAAACATTTTGAAAACAATTTTAGCGTATATACAAATATATAGTTGCCTATATTATTGGGCCAAGATGATGAACCACATAGGCCCAGTATCTTAGACCGCGGCCTGTGTAGACTGAGAGCCCATCTCTCGTTAATTCCGTTGGGCACCATGCTGATGAACGCAAAGAAAAAATAGAGAGAATGCCTTTAAATCACAGCATATGTGGAACATATGTATGAAATTTTATGATATATAAATAAAAAATTATAGTCAAGAGCATATACTTCTAGCTCAGAGCAATATGAGCTAGATTTGGGGGAGAAAAGGGACTTTGGGGCAGGCCCAGAGTTAGATGTAGCCCATCTATGTCAGGTCCTCGATGGTCTTCGCCCACATGGACGACCCATCTGGCCCATCTCCTTGAGAATAACTTCTTTGTCCGGCATGTTTCTCGTAGACCCATATTGTGCCACCCCTCGATGAGCCTATTCCTACTAAAAAAATGAGTATTTCTTATTATTGAAATATACAAATCCCACTATTATACATTAATAGGGCTTCACACTTGGCCTTCGTACATAAACTGGACTAAGTCTGATCATCGAAATCCTATTTTATCTCTCTCTCTCTCTCTCCTCTCTCTCTCTCTCTCTCTCTCTCTCTCTCTCTCTCTCTCTCTCTCTCTCTCTCTCTCTCTCTCTCTCTCTCTCTCTCTCTCTCTCTCTCTCTCTTCTCTCTCTCTCTCTCTCTCTCTCTCTCTCTCTCTCTCTCTCTCTCTCTCTCTCTCTCTCTCTCTCTCTCTCTCTCTCTCTCTCTCTCTCTCTCTCTCTCTCTCTCTCTCTCTCTCTCTCTCTCTCTATCTCTCTCTCTCTCTCTCTCTCTCTCTCTCTCTCTCTCTCTCTCTTATATAGTCATGAGTCAAGTTTAGTATAAGTGAATCCATTAGATGCACATATATGTGTGTGTGTGTGTGTGCCTTACCTTTTTTTTCCTTTTTAATATTCACAATGTTCCTTTCTCCCTCCTCTTTGAGAACTCCAAACTTCAATGACTCTTTCTCCTCTAACTATTAAGGGGAGCATCAAAACTTACTAAGGTTATAACAAAACTTGCTATAATTGTAAGGGTTTCAAAATGGTATTAGAGCTCATCTAGTGTGTTCGTTCATAAACATAGCATCACTAAAAAAGTTTCTCTACACATTATCCTTCTAATCTATTGTAAAATATCTCCCATTCCCTCGTTGTTTATTGTTGAATAACTTATCAACACCTTATTTGGATCTCCTCACATTTGAAGAGAAGAAAGAATGGTCTATACTATATAGGGCAGAGTTAGTGTGAACATTCTCAATAAAACCCATTATTTATTTAGTTGGCTTATGCCTTTAGATACATTGAAGGAGTACAACACACTAGATGGGAAAGTTTTATGCTAGAAATTATTGACGACATCAATATCTACTACTTCAAAACATTCTTAACTTCTTTTAGAGCTTACAAATATACTTATTAAATTCAAACTCAATGGGATAAATCTTCTTTAGTGGAGATAGTTCATTGACACTTTCCTAACGAAAAGGGGAAAAATAGATCATCTATTGAAACCAGTACCATCACATTCAAATCAATGAGTTAAATTATGGAAAGAAGTGATGTCATTATAAAACCATTGCTATGGAGTACAATGACATTAGAGGTGAATGTTAACTACTTGTTTCTGCCCACAACTAAAAATATTTGGAAAAAAAAAGTAAAGCTTTCTCAAAAAAGGAGAATGATGTAGAGATATACAAAGTGACATAAAGCAATAGAACAATTCAAGAATATCCAAATGAGTTAGAATCCTTATGACATGAGATTGACTTATATAGATTAATTGTCACTAAATGCATGAATGATGGAATATCTTTCAGGAAATATATCAAGAAAGATAGAATTTTTTGGTTTCTAAAGGGACTTAATATTATGTATGATCAAACTCTAGGCTCACATTTTGGGAGTAGAAAAAGCATCAAATTTATATGAGGTTATTGCAATAATTAAAAATAAACAAAGCTAAAGAAATTTCATGGTTGAATCAAAAAATATAAAAATTTCAAATTTCGTGATAAAACCAAATAATGATAAAAAATAATCACTTCAAGCTCAAAGATAAGGGGTAAAAGAGGTGACTATTGAAATAATTTATGGTACACATATTTCAAGCAAACAAGACATACTCAAGAGTACTACTACAAACTTCATAGGAGGCCTCAAGAGGGGGGTCAAACCCACTTGATCACTTCTCTAGTGGTCAAGCCCAATTGATTGCTTCATAAATAGGAAGTTAAATTATCTTAACCTCTCAACTTATGAGGGTATCTATGTCTTCCAAGGTTGGCATTCAATGAGAGATGGAGAACATTTGGGTTGAACTTAAATGATTATAATCAATCATAATATTTAGTTCTCATGCTACTTCAACTTGCTCTAATGAGAACCCTTACTTTATAGTGTTACAAAAGACATAATGTTTTAACATCTTGGATGTTAGATAAGGGTGCCATGAGTCATATGACTTATTTTTCAAATTATTTCATATTATATTATCCTTTTCTAAATAATAGAAAAGTTGTCACAATCGATAGATCTCTAATTAACATAAGAAGGATTAGAGATGTAAAATTAGATCATATTGATACTTAAAAATATATTATATGTTCAAAAGCTTTCTACTCTTGGGCATGTCCTATCCCACTAAAAGAGGGACTTACAGAGGATCCCAACCACCCAAATAGATGGCTATAATACTCCCAAAAGAGCTTATCCTAACATAAGTGGGGGGGTACCTTAAGGTGGCCAGCTATTTCATCTAGGGCCAAGAAGGCTCTAAGATCCAGGGCCCTAAAGGCCCTCCAAAACCTTAAAGGATTACGATTAGTTTTCAGTCCAATGAGTCATATTAAAAGTGAAAAATTTTCATAGGAAGATCATTTCTTGTGTTAGAGAGCAATACCAAGAGAGAGAAGAGATCTATAATAATTTTATTCTTGAGTCAATCCAAGAACTCTAAAGAGATATTCATTTAAGTACTCCAATTATTATGAAGATTTTATTTTTTATATATTTTGTTGGTTGTTGATATATTGTTGATGGTCTGAATAATTTTTTTATGTTTTATCACATCCTCGTTAATCCTCTTTGTAAGAGAGAGTTGACCTGAGAGGATAGTAGGTAAGATCATCCTCTTTCATTTATTCTTAAGGTGACATTAAGGTGATATAAGAGAGAAGATCATAACATAATCTTTTATCTTATTCTATTTGGAAGATCTAAGGGATAGGTGAAATACTAAGATAGGGGTGAGTTGTGTTTCTACAATTTCAAATTTTCCTTCTGAATCACAGTGGTATTGACACATGTGCTACCACTATTCTTCATAATTGTCTACATGTGAACTTTCTTTCTCTCTTTTCTAACAAGTTCTCTTACAATTTTATCTCCCTCACAAATAAAATTCAATCTTTTTATGTAACTTACCTCTAACCTTGCTACTTCTAATCTCATATAATACTTTTTATTAGATTTCACTATTTCTCTCAAAAATATGCATTGAACTTCATGCAATTAGTGGCTCAATAACTTATGATCGACTTCTGTAGAGATTCAACTCCTTCCAAGTCAACTTGGGCTCATAGCATCTTATGTCTTTACTTAAAAATATTTTTACCTCACGAATTAGTTATCTTGGGATATGATAAAGAGTCTTCTTAAATGATTTAAGCATTTCATTAATCATTAATAGTTGATGAAGAAGGATGAAATAGTCTAGATATGTTTGAACCTTCGTAATGATGATTGTGAAAGAGATATTTCATAATAGATCAAAGTATAATACTTATTTTTAATCTCCCCAACTTCTTTTACTTGTTGTTTGTTATCCTCCAATAGATTTTTTGTGTTTTGATCGAGAGATAAAATCATAAAATTAGTTCAAATACTTACTATTTTTTTAAATACACAGTAATGACCTCTGACCATTACAAATTCATTAACTTATCGTTCTTTGGTCCGTTTAATTTAAAATTTGAACTAAAGATTTTTCTGACATGAAAAAATAACTTTCTTATTAACATCATCTTCAAATTTAAATGTTAAGCTAATCATTTTTTCACATAAATAACCCACGTGTCATCATCTAGATTTTTTGTTTGAGACTCATGAAAGCCCACTTAATATTTCAAACTATTTTCATTCACTTTTCATAGTATATGTGACTAATACATAAATGGATGCATAGTCAAATAATCATAGATAAATGAATTAAAAATATAATCATCTCATTTACCTATTTAAATATTTATTTTCTAAAAAATATTTATTCTCATAAATATGACACTTTACTTATTTATCAAATTAATTAATATCAAGGTTTAACCTTTTAGATTAAAAAGTTATACATAATATCATGAGATGAATGATAAGTTTAACACATAAAATATATCAAATATTTGTAATAATCTCGTGGGTAAAATCAAATCTTAATAATATATTTTCTCATTAATTACAATATCAAAATTCATGCCCAAAGTCATCAACACTATTGACTCTTATTTGATCTTTGGATCTATCAAGGTTTAGCATAAAGTCAAACTAGAATGAGAAAAAGAGATATTAGAGTTAAAATGAGTATATAAGGTTTGTTTTTTTATTGATCTTGTGAATGATACACTTAATCTAAGAGGATAGGCCATCTTTAGAGTAAGTTTTATGCATTTCTCTTATCCCTTAGTTATCTTTTGATCCTTTGAATCTTTAAGATTGATCAATAAATTAAGGTAGAAAAGAAATGGACAAGACTAAGAAAAAGTATAAGTAGAGTAGTAATCTTAATCTTATCTATATTTAATACACCATCAAATATTATTATCATTTTTTTATATCTTATTTTCCTTCACTTAATGTTTCAAAGATTATCAAGAGATATTCTTCTCTTTCGCTCTTAGTTTTCCCAAGTCAACTATCTTCTTATCTTCTCACCTAGTTCATATTTGAAATCAACGAAGAGAATCATCTTAGAATCATCATAGGTTAGACAACTCTTTGTGGATCCACCTGAATTATCTATTATAAGTTTCAATATTGTGTTAGAAATTTAGGTTATAAATTATTTATTTTTTTATGAACCATAGTTGTAGTGATTTAAAGTAGTCAACATCCTCCTCCTAGAATAATGAAACTTATGTTTCTCAACTTATTTTTGAATGTGAATTTAGTAAATTTGAAATGTGATGTCTGAGATTACAAACATAAGAGAATAACATATCTATTGAGTAGTGAAAAGAGTTCCTCTCCCCTGACCTTAATCTATAATGATGTTTGGGGACCATCACCAAGTCCTAATATATTAGGAGTTGGATGCTTTTCCACTTTCATTGATGACTTCTCAATGAAACATGTGAATTTTTGAGTTAAATAAAAAATCAAAAGTGAGAAAGGTTCTACTGAATGTTGGCTCACATATTAAAAATCAATTTGGGGCAAAGATAAAAAGATTTAGATCAAATAATATAAAATAACTTTTAATGATATGACTTTTAATATTCCAAAGTTAAGAAATTATTCATGAATCATCGTGTTAATACTCTAAAACAAAATGGAGATAATTTTTATTTCAAACAAGAATATCTAAAAAAATTTGAGGCAAGGCCGTCCTAACAATTGTGCACCTCATCAATAGAATACCAACTATGGTATTAGTTTTTTCCAAAGTTCATTGAACATTTTGTCTAAATTTTATCCCAAAGTGTCACTAAAGAATAATATAATCCCTTGGGTATTTATATGTATATATTTTGTTTGTAATCATGGTCCATCTAAGAGTAAACTTGATCTACACACTCTTAAGTATGTGTTTATTGGATATTCAAATATAAAAAGGGGATATAAATATTATTATCCTCCATCTAAGAGATTTTTTATTTCTAAAGATGTAACCTTCCATGAGAATGATGACTACTATGATAAGAATACTATTAAGGGGAAAATTACTCATAATGTTATGGAAGAGAAACATTGAGGAAGATACTAAGTGTACCCTTTGATACATCCAAGGAAACACACATAATCCCTAAGAACATGAAAAATCTAATGATTCCCTAGAAGAGAATCAAAATATTGATAACATATATTTATATGTGCAACAAAATGATAGCAATGAGATATGCATAGCCCTTAGGAAGGGTAAAAGAAAATGAATTAGAAACCCATGATATATGATCTCTAACTTTTTATCATATAGATGGTCGTCACCCTCATATAGACTTTTCTTTGTACTCTTGATTCCACAACTTCCTTCTAACTTTTCATAGGCATTAGAATGTAATGAGTGGAAATAAGTTAAGGAGAATGAATTAGGAGCATTGGAAAAAAATAATATATTAGAATTAGTAATGTTATCACAAAAAAAGGGGACTATAAAGTGTAAGTGGGTATATACAACAAATTAAAAATTTGACTAATCAATTATGTATCTCATGAGATTATGATTAATCAATTAATCTGAGGATTTGAGCCTTGAAATTAATAGACTTGATGTATCAGAGAAACGTAATTTTTATAAAAATATACATTTGTTGAAAATCAAATATTGATATGAGTAAATGAGCGAGGATAAATCATGATTATTTATTTTGATATTTATATATATATTAGTTGACCATTTAAGTGCAACCATTTATGTTTAGTCACATGTATTATGAAAATAAAAATAAAATTATTAAAAATATTAAAAGAGCTTATATATGTCTCAAATGTATAAACTAGATGGTGACACATCAGTTGTTTACGTAGAGAAAATGGCTACCTAAGTATTTATATTTGAATATAGTGTCAACAGAAAAATTATTCATTTATAAAACAATAATATTCTTTTTAAATTTTAACTTGAATGAATCAAAGAATAGTAGGTTATGGAATTCAAATTGATCACAAGTTGTTACCTTACATATTCTAAAAATGGTAAAGATTTGAACTAACTTTTCATATTTATCTCTTGAATTCAATTAAAAAATCACTAGAAGACAATGATGAATATATAAAATAAGCTAAAGAGCTCAAAGTAAAACTCTTCAATTCTTTTATGACAATCTAATCAATCATCTCCAATATCAAAAAACTTCACTTGAAGCTTCAATTATGTGTAGAAGTATTTCATCCATCTTCATCAACTATTAGTGATCAAATCAATCACTTAACTTGATCAAGTAAGCTCTACATCAGCCCCTAAGGTAACTAGATTGTGAGAATAAAGATTTTGGGCAAAGTCACAAAATGTTATGAGCTTAGGATGACATAAAAGGGTTAAATCTTTATAAAGGTTGAACTCAAGTTATTGGGTCACTAATCTCGTGAATTTTAATGTGTATTTTTAAGGAAAATAGTAAAATTTATTAAAAATGATCTTTCAAAATTAGAAGCAGTTAAGTTTGGAGCAAACTACTATAAAAAGATTGAATTTTCTATGTGAATGAGAAAAAATCATGAGATAACTCACCAATGAGTGAGAAAAAAGTTCTTATAGAGATATATCCAAATAGTAGAGTTAGAATGTGTGTTGAAACATTCACTTTTAAAGAAAAAAATCTGATATTACAAAAAAAATCTATTCTCTTCCCGCCTCTTAATATTTCACTTAGCCCCTGAGGTAGTTTACTTCAAAAAAGGTATATTTATCTTGCAACAAAAATATGTTATAGACCTATTATGAGATGTCAAAAAATTAGGTTACAAGCCTACAAATACCTTAGTTGAACATAATCATAAACTTAGTGATGTCAAAAAAAGTAATAAAGTAAATATAGTATGATACTAGAAATTAGTAAGAAAATTGATACAACTTCTCACACTAGACTAGAAATATCTTATGATTGGGAGTCGTCAACCAATTCATTCATAACCCACTATAGAGTTACTTGTATGCTATTAAAAGAATTATTCAATACTTGAAAGGTATATCAAGAAAAGGTATTCTAATTCTGACTATGTAGGTTATGTTATTGATTGAAGGTCCACCTCTGGTTATTGTACCTTTTTGGGTTGCAACCTCATTAGTTGACAAAAAAGTAACATGTTGTGACAAGCTCAAGTGCAGAGTTGGAGTTTCAAGTGATGGCACAAGAAGTTTATGAAGTGATATGGGTGAAAAGAATTTTGGAAGACTTACGAATCAAATGGTTTAAACCTGTTAGATTATATTGTGGCAACAAGTCAATAATAAATGCAACTCATCATCTAGTTCAACATGACTGCACAAAGTACAAGGAGATAGACCAACAATTCATTAAAGAGAAGTTAGAGCATAGAATTATATATATCCCATGTCTCATCCTCAAATCAGCTTGCGGTTGTATTAACCAAGGCACCAAATAAACTAACTTTCCTCTAATATGTATCCAAGCTATAATTAGATGACATTCATTCGCAAATTTGAGGGGAATGTTAGATAGTGACAAGTCAGGTTCAATCATGGACGTTGCTGCAGAACTTTCTACAATTGGAGAGGTTTCAACTCTCTCCCCCCTCTCTCTCTCTCTCCCTCTCGCTCTCTCTCTCTCTCTCTCTCTCTCTCTCTCTCTCTCTCTCTCTCTCTCTCTCTCTCTCTCTCTCTCTCTCTCTCTCTCTCTCTCTCTCTCTCTCTCTCTCTCTCTCTCTCTCTCTCTCTCTCTCTCTCTCTCTCTCTCTCTCTCTCTCTCTCTCTCTCTCTCTCTCTCTCTCTCTCTCCCTCTCGCTCTCGCTCTCTCTCTCTCTCTCTCTCTCTCTCTCCTCTCTCTCTCCCTCCCTCCCTCTCTCTCTCTCTCTCTCTCTCTCTCTCTCTCTCTCTCTCTCTCTCTCTCTCTCTCTCTCTCTCTCTCTCTCTCTCTCTCTCTCTCTCTCTCTCTCTCTCTCTCTCTCTCTCTCTCTCTCTCTCTCTCTCTCTCTCTCTCTCTCTCTCTCTCTCTCTCTCTCTCTCTCTCTCTCTCTCTCTCTCTCTCTCTCTCTCTCTCTCTCTCTCTCTCTCTCTCTCTCTCTCTCTCTCTCTCTCTCTCTCTCTCTCTCTCTCTCTCTCTCTCTCTCTCTCTCTCTCTCTCTCTCTCTCTCTCTCTCTCTCTCTCTCTCTCTCTCTCTCTCTCTCTCTCTCTCTCTCTCTCTCTCTCTCTCTCTCTCTCTCTCTCTCTCTCTCTCTCTCTCTCTCTCTCTCTCTCTCTCTCTCTCTCTCTCTCTCTCTCTCCTCCCTCTCCCTCCCTCTCTCTCTCTCTCTCTCTCTCTCTCTCTCTCTCTCTCCCTCTCTCTCTCCCTCCCTCCCTCCCTCTCTCTCTCTCTCTCTCTCTCTCTCTCTCTCTCTCTCTCTCTCTCTCTCTCTCTCTCTCTCTCTCTCTCTCTCTCTCTCTCTCTCTCTCTCTCTCTCTCTCTCTCTCCTCTCGCTCGCTTGCTTGATATTTATATATATGGCCCACTCAGAAGGTAATTGCCTCGACCTGGGCCTGCCCGGCCCATTTTCTATTATGACGATTAAGTTAGCTGCAAAATGAAATAAGTAAACCAGTCCACATTATTTTCTATTTCCATCGGACTCTCCGTTGAAAGTTTGACCTGCCTTGAATGGTTCGTTTCCGTTGTTTATCTGGTTGCCTCTGGTCCAATTCAGCCCACGCACAGTCGGCCCCCAGATGGCGGCTGGGAAGGTAGCGGATGGATACGTTGAACCTCACATGCTCTATTTGTATCGATGGCGTCGTGCTTGCGTCAATAAAGCGGGCCCCACAGTCCGACGCTCAAGTCCCTCTCTAGATTAGGAGACTCTATGTAACGGCCAGACTTCACTATTTATGTCTCTCTCTCTCTCTCTCTCTCTCTCTCTCTCTCTCTCTCTCTCTATAGATATATATATATATATATATATATATGTATATTCGAGTAACAAGGTTCTAAAGCACTCATATGTACAGGTATAGGAAAAAATATATTTTTAATGCTTAAATTGCTTAGGAATAGCCCTGCATATGCTCCATTTGCACGGCAGGCATAAAAAGTAAGAAAAATCGTGTGACAAAATTAGTGATATTTTTTAAAATATATATAATGGGGGAAATATTGTTGATTTTTGTGTCCACGTGTGTTGGCATCTATGGGCCATCTACAACAAGAATTAATGCCTTAAGTCTATTATTTATCACATGGTTGTAATAAAAAAAATGAAGGTATAATGTCATATATGACACAATGTATTGTTATTTTTTATTAACGCATGGTGTTCCTTCCGAGTTGAGTCAATTTTAATGTGTCATTTGGAAAATATGAAATCCCAACGGCAATGCTCGAAGAATAAATTCATATAACCAATTAATTGTATGATATAAATACCAGATATTATGTATTTTTTATTAAAAATCGGGAATTTTTAGTGAATACGGATTAATTATATTGATCGTAGATTACCAAAGGAAAATCCCAAGCCATTAAGCATATTATAAATTAAATTATCACAAAGAATGACGTCGGTCCTTTGGTTGGTAGTCTCTATTAACTCAATTTTTGTCCATTCGTACACGAATCCCTCTGACTTTTTTAAAAATGGCTGGAAGCATTACACGTCTCCGACCACATCGTTGTGACGTCATTCTGGCGGCTCATCTTTAGCGGCGGCGAAGGACCATTGCTGATCGGATCGACACGTGGCTGGAAAAAATACAACGTGCGCAAAAGATCGGGTGATGCGCTGGCACCCCCGGTCTCTCGCAGCCAAAACTAGAGCTGACTAACCCCCTCGTGGGGTAGCTTTGACCATCTGGAACGCCAGCTTTTCTGGCGGCGGGCGAAAATAGCCGGAAACTTCCTTCGAGCTCATCCAAAAAGATCTGCAACGTGGTCGTAGCTCTCGGCCGCAGTATTTATGGAACTCGCCGGGCCATCGAGACCTTCGAACGCTAGATTGCTGCCGGAGCCGGAGAAGACGATCGGAGCCGGTGAACCAGACCAACCCAGATCTCCATTCCTCCACAAGGAAAGATGCTGAGGACGAGAGACGCAGAAGCGGAGCTCAATCTTCCTCCGGGGTTCCGCTTCCACCCCACCGACGAGGAGCTGGTGGTCTACTATCTCTGCCGGAAGGCCGCTCATCAGCACCTCCCCGTCCCCATTATCGCCGAGGTCGACCTCTACAAGTACGACCCATGGCAGCTCCCAGGTACCCAATAAGCCCCTCCCTCCCCTCCTATCTCTCTCTAGCTTTCTCTCTCTTCTGCAACTCATGGACGGGTTTCCTATGGGGGCAGAGATGGCGCTGTTCGGGAAGAGGGAGTGGTACTTCTTCACGCCCAGGGACAGGAAGTACCCTAACGGGTCGAGGCCGAACAGGGCCGCCGGGAGTGGATACTGGAAGGCGACGGGGGCCGACAAGCCGGTGACGCCGGCGGGGAGCGACAGGGCGGTGGGGATCAAGAAGGCGCTGGTTTTCTATTCCGGCAAGGCCCCCAAGGGCGTGAAGACCAACTGGATCATGCACGAATATCGCCTCGCCAACATCAACCGCGCCGCCAAGAAGGGCGGCGGCAGCCTCAGGGTAAGCAGGACTTGCCATGGCTTCTGCAATGTCTCCGGCGAGTAGGGGGGGAGCTTGAGCTGACCGGCTATGGGTTCTGCAGCTAGACGACTGGGTGCTGTGCCGGCTCTACAACAAGAAGAACGACTGGGAGAAGCGGCGGCCGGTGGCGGACGCCGGCGAGGACACGGGCTCGGAGAGCTTGAGGACGCCGGAGTCGGACGTGGAGAATGAGGTCGCCCCGCCGGAGGTGGCGGCGTCGGCGGCGCCGGAAGAGTACGCGGCGAGCTCACCGGAGTTTCCTAGGGTGGTGAAGGAGGACAACGACTGGTTCATGGATCTAAATCTGGACGACCTTCAGAGCTCCTTCATGGCCTTCAATGGCGCCGCCCCTGTCCGGGATCTCTCCTACCAGGATTATCTCCTTGCGGGGCTCGCCTCGCCGCAGCTGAGACCGGGAATCGGCGGCTTGCCACCCTTCTGAGATCTCTTCCATCAGGGGTAAGGTAACAACACCCCGGCGGAGCTCTGAACCAGGGATAGAAGACGAAGACAACGAAACGGCAACCAAAATTCTTTCTTTTGCTTTTCTTTCGATTGGGTCAAGAAATTCACATTAGGGTTCCTCTGGGCCCCGGGGAACCCTGCTGTATATATCTGAGCTCGTCTCTAGCAGTAAAAATTTTTCCATCGAGTTCCTCGAGTTAAAAAATACGGCCAAATAAGATCGAAATGGAAGGAGATGGGGAGTGAAGATCGTCTGAATCGGGTAACTTTTAGCAATGGCCCAGAGAAAAAAAAACCGTTTTCCCGTTTCGGAGGCTTCGATTGAACACGAAGCTTTTAGTTATCTCAGCTGAATGAGCATCGGGGGAATGAAGCACGTGATAATATGAAGGTCAAAGCTGGGGAATGAGGTCGGAAGCTTCGTGAAGGCGGCGCCGCCGGGTCAGGCCGTCGAACTCGGGCGGAGGGCTCCGAGCGGCCATTAAATCCGGTTATGAGGGATTCATAATATGAAAAGAAAGTGAATGTCGGGGAATATATATTACCAAATATTTATGATTTTTTGGAAAAATGTGTCTGAAACCCTGCTGACTTTCAGTTTGATATCCTAGGAATATCTCTCCTCAGCAAGGAATATCTCTCCTCAACGAGTTGAAGCTTCATGTAAAGAATATCTACCCTGAATATCGGCAGATTTTTCCTTTAAATTAAAAGAATGTTCATGAACCCTGAATTATTTCTTTTATAAATAAAATAAAAATTCGCATCTCTCTTCTCGCGTTGCTGATACTTCGTTTGGAAGCATGCCCACAGAATATATCTTGCCAGCGATTTAAATTTTTTGACCTTATAAAAAAATATGAAACCATTCCAAATCTGACAATAATGTATTCTATAAATAAGAATATCTCCTCACATGTTTGACGCGCCATTGGAGAATTCTAATGACCGCACGCGTATTTCACATAATTCCTATTTTTTTCTACAAAAAAAAAATCCCCCCCCCAAGGGTAGAAAATAATTACCTATTTTCTCTTGAAGAATTTACAGGAATGCAGACACCCACAATGATAAAAACGAATACAGAAAAGAAATATTTTAAAAAATTAATTTTTGGGGAGGCAACAATTAAAGAATTCATCACAGGAATTTTGGCGTCCGATCATCAGCTAGATGCATATTACTTCCACAGATCTTCCGACCAACTACCGCCATGTTGTCTAAAGTGGACAGAACATGATCGATTCAATCATCACCATTGACGAAGCTTGGTAGCTTGTTGAATGCTCCCTCTGGCATGTTCCCAGCCTGAAGCATCTTCACCGACAACCTCGTCCCCTCGTTCGAGTTGCCATGGCCACAGAAACCTGGATGATGCAATCAGAAGAGTGGGACACAAGCTTCATCTTCCTGCTCACCACATCATTCTGAAATCTCTGGCGGCTGATTGCCAATTGATATATATATATATATATATATATATATATAGATGAATTTGAATTTACATATATATGCACCTTAGGACAGTTATATTCAAAGAAAAAGGATTAATCTTTGGGAAACTGCAACTGGGTGTGATACTAATTCAGAACCGCATCAAGTTCTTCGTCATTCCAGTCGTGGAAGGACACCACGGAGGTCAAAGGCACTTCGTCATTCAGAAGCACCTCTTCTCCATGCACCCATGGTTCCCAGAGAAGAGGATGAACGATACTGGTCTGTAGGCATTGGAGTTCAGGGAGATCTGCCTTTCCGGACGCAGGAAGGCTCTGAGAAACGGAGGAGCTGGCTTTAATAGGACGCCGAGGTCGATCCAAGTGGCGGGGTAGCTCTGCTTCACAGAGCTGGTGGGTCTGTGCAGAGCATGGGATTGAGGGGAGGCAGGATAGGCCGCTGCTGGTTTCATAAATAAATCTGTGATATGATGGTAGTAATGTCAGCCAATATCTCAATGGCTTTTGAGCCTCTATCTCATCCGACAGAGGACTTTTGGGCCGTGGGTGTTGTTCAAAAATATCTTTTTTTCATCATCGGTTCATTCGAGCAACTGGAAGAAGAAGGGGATGAGTGTCAGAGGATTCTCATGATGGCCATGGAGTGAGGGCTGGACTGGTTTGAACTCCAAAGGAATTATGACGATGGGCATGACTCTGAAAGCATGCATATATGCATTGATTACAGGAAAAAGTAAATGAAAGCAAGAAAACTGTAGATTCATCCTCAAAAAAGCATTATTTTTCTATGATATCTTGAAGAACATGATAAAAACTGTAAATCTTTATTCTGCATGGATGAGCATTCTCAGAACGATGACCATGAAACAATTGTGTTCATGAAACCTCGATGATCATGAAATAAGGTGAGTGGGAGCAGCTGATCTCGAAGTGAGGATCCCAATGGATCAATGAGGAAGAAACTTAATTCCTTCTTAAACGAGACTCCTCTCCAGATTGAGTCTGAGATGGTTGGTTGGGCCATCATAATCGGCAGCTCTTGCCACATTTGCAAGGCCCTGATTACTTTTGAGCATCATTCCAGTTCCCTTGGCTGTTCTTCTTCAGAAAGCTGTTCACAGGCCGACGGTGGTCAACCTCATTGGGGGGGTTGACTCATTTTCTGAGATAAATCAAAGATTATCTCAAAACTGGCGACATAGAAAGATGAGAGAAATGAGCCAAATAAAAAATAATAATGATATTGCAGACGGTCAACTAAATCGGGCACAAAAAAAGCTTTATTTTTTTGGGTTCTAGCTAAAAAATCTACCATTTAATCCGAAAAAATTGACTAGATATCAAGAACATATTATATTTTAAACAGGAAAAAATCGAGCCATTTATACAGTAATCTTGGATGAAAACAAATGAAGGAAGATCACTACGATTCAGGTGCTCCTCCTCCTTCTCTCACTACATAGATATATATACATATATATGTGCGCAAGAGAGAGAGAGGGAAAGAGAGGGGGCAGATAGAGA
The DNA here is from genome assembly GCA_024713555.1 of Spirodela polyrhiza. Classification (NCBI taxonomy): domain Eukaryota; kingdom Viridiplantae; phylum Streptophyta; class Magnoliopsida; order Alismatales; family Araceae; genus Spirodela; species Spirodela polyrhiza. The sequence goes on along the minus strand of CM046534.1, from coordinate 1,198,374 downwards.
GAGAGAGAGAGGACGACGTCATCCAAAAATATTGGGTCACCATGACTACTGGATAGCAGCCCAAAATAAGAACTTCGGGCTTCCCCGGGAGATTCGGGTGTGGTTCAGACCCGATTATGAATCCGAAAAGACACGTGGATAAGGTGGGGATAGCGGCTTATCTCCGTCGAGGGCAGAAGGCGGGGAGAGGCGCAGGGGGCAACCTGAGCCAACCCGGCGGCAACTCGCGAGCTTCTCCGAGCTGCTCGAGGATTCCTCTCCACCCCCCGATGGCGGCGATGGCGACTTCTCTCTCACCGTGGAGCATGGCTTCCCTGCGCGCCGCGCTCCCCTCGAGCTCCTCGTCGCAGCCTCCTCACTTTCGACTCCCGGCCGCGGCTCCCTCTCTTCCCTCCTCCTCGAGACTCGGGCTGTCCCGCCGCAAGCAGCTCACCCCATTGCGGTCCTTCTCCGGTCTATCTGCCCTGAACACACTCTTCTCGATCGGTTCCGGTGAGTTGCGAATTTATCTAGATTATGCTGTTTTTCATCCTCAGCCCTTTTTTGTCGGCCGAATTTCTACACTCGTTTTCTCAGAATCTATTTCAGTGCCTGCGTAGCCGTGTGTTAAAATTCTTCTTTCTTCTTCGGTGAGAATCCTATTTTTATGCGGTGCATTCGTCTCAATGCATCCATTGTTGACCTTGCTCAGAACCTGTAATTGTCTCGGTGCATTATATTGGAAGCGAGTTTCCAGCTTCATTGCAGGATTTCGTTTAGTTTAGTCACACCATGCTTTACCTTGGCTCTCAATTCGCCCTTCATCCTTCCCCGACTGCCACGATGGTGCCTGAACCCTCCGCCCTAAGACAGTTTTAATGGACTTTTTGGATCCTTTTCTTCCGACCTACCTTATCACTTACCATTGCATTTTTATTATGCTTAATTGATATTATTTTATTCCATGCCTCCATTCAGTTTCTTGTCCGTCCTTCCTCCTTTCTAAAACATCAGAAAAGTGTCCTCCTAAGCGATTCTTCATCTCTTCTTTGCTCTTATCTAAATCCTTATAAATTAGTTTCATAGATTATCGCCTGCCGTCAGAAAGGTTTCATTCACTTTTTGCGCTTTTCAGCTACTCTCTTACTTTCTGTATGATCTTTACAAACCCAACACTCCGACCCATTTATATCTGATGCTTAGTTATTTGCGGCAAAAAATATTTGAAGCGCGTTTTTACTTCTTTATAGTTTCTTTTAGCTTCCTTTTATCTTCTTATTCTATGTCTGCTAATTCTATGTATAGAAACAGTCGCTTCATGGTGGCTTCAAGTAATTTAGTTACAGAACTTTATTTTGCTTTTTTTAAGTATCTATTCATCTGAAGGGCCATTGACTCAAGATGGCAAGCTCGTTCTGAAGAATTAACCTCATCATCTCTTTCGTAATTATTGAAAATTTAAAAAAGTTCTGACGAGTGTAAGGGAGAATTGGTGAAACCAATGTGATTTATTCAGACATATGTGCCAGATGCTGCTGAGTGCGATCAGGCATTTATCAACGTTGACAATGGAAGCAAGTTCTATGCGATGAGACATGGAAGGCGTGTTCCGAAACTCAACAGGCCTCCAGATCAGCGAAAAGCACTGCTTCGTGGGCTCACAACGCAGCTCCTGAAGTATGGGAGGATCAAGACTACCAGAGCGAGGGCTAGCGCAATGAGGAAATATGTTGATAAGATGATAACCCTGGCCAAGGATGGGTCTCTTCACAAGAGGAGGCAGGCTCTAGGCTTCATATATGAGAAACAGATCGTCCATGCCCTGTTTGCTGAGGTACCCGAGAGATATGGAGAAAGAAACGGGGGCTACACAAGAATTATCAGAACCCTTCCTCGGCGAGGAGACAATGCTCCCATGGCCTACATTGAGCTTGTCTAGGTAATTGACATTTTTTCCTTATATCTATCTGAAACATTCAGTTCATGAATTACCTCTTTTAGAGTTAACTTGTTAAATTATCCGTTTGCTCATCATGCCCGTGTTTATGGACAGTAATTATCTTTCATGGACAATGCTAAGTGAACTGGTTTTATGTGGGTTCTAATATAAAGAAGATGGTTATTGTATCCTTTAGATGTAGTTCTTTTTTGTGTTTCTATTTCATTTATGATAACTGGGTTAGGAAGGGCAATGGATCAGAAAAATGCTGATATAGAACAAAGTTCAATCTTACCACCTCCATTGGCACTCCCATGCATAAGATGCGATCAGAAAGATGAGAATTTCTATTTATCTGGCATTGTAAATTATCAACTTTTTGGTTGTCAAACAGTCAATGCTGTTCATGGATTCTGAATTCGCTTTTTTTTCAATTTCAGGCATATTTCTTTGGATTTTGTTTGCTTTCAGACCTGGGATTTAGCTGAGGGCGTTGCAGGGTTTTGAATATAACTGGTAATTGTATCTTAACTGTGAGCGATATCTCTGTGTATCTTGCTTCCTCCCATGGATCCCCTTTCATTGTTCTCTCGGGTCTTCATCACATCACCTTCCATAGATCATAACTTTCATGTAAAACCCTGAGAAGCTTGCTTTTGTTCGAAAATAATTTGTCATTTAATTAGATTGTCTGAAAGTAATTTGGCAACTCTGCATCCACAAGATTTTGGTGTGAAATTCGTTCCCAGAATAGTAAAGCCTGGAAAGCAGCGGTCAGGCCCGAGTTTTGGGCGAGTTGTGGTGGTTTCACATGTTTCTGCATAATTTTTTTCTTTGGTTTGCATCTTGGTAATCGATTGAGTTTGATTTATCTGATCAATTGGTGGGTAATCTAAATTGGCCTAAATCCTGATCTTTTGCAACCGATTGCACTTGGCTTAGTCGCACTGTTCTGATAAAAAAAAAGAAATAGTACTCGTAATGGTAGTGAATTGAACGAAATAAAACATTATTTTGGCGTTTTGAGATTGCTCTGATTTTTTTATTTAAAAATGCATCACCACTCATTGAGGGTTCCATTTTTTCCCGAGTCTTGCATACTTTTTATTATTATAAATTCTTATAAGATATTTTACGTTATTTATTTCTCGTAGGTTTTCTTGCATTCACTAAGAAACAAAAATTATTGGGTATGGTCTCAGGGAATTTTGCAATTTCTTCATGGAGTTGCATTATCTTGATTTTAGATATTCGTATAATTTAGACTTCCTATTTAAAATATCATTAATAGTTCCGGTTTTCTAGTTTTAGATGTTTTTAAGTTCATTAAATATTGTGTATTCTTTATTTTTTCACATCTAATATGTTTGTGTCCTGGAAATCATCAAAAACCTCGGATATGAATAAAAGAAGATAAAATTAATTCTTATTAACTGCAGTAGGTCTACCATGAACAGATATTGGGCCCTATCCGAGTACAGTGGTCAACGGGTGGGTTGGGATCCGCTTTGAAGCACGTGGAAGCCCAATTTGAGACAGGTTGAGCCCATCTTTGAGGCCATTTGCCTAATCAGGTTAATAGCGACCATTTATTAAGCCTCATTAAAATAGCCTCACAGAGAGATGAAAGCATTAGTAAAGTAGGCGACTTTGGTATCAGCTGGGCACATTTTCTAATATATTTAGGCTTCCTTCAGTTGACCCATTGTTACATGAAGAATCGGCTGGTCAATGCCCATTTGTCAGGTGGGGCATGTCCACTAATTTCGTTAATTAGGAGCCCAATTAGGGATGGACGGAGCTCATTTAAAGATGGAATGCATTCCATTTCTATTAACGGACTGACCCATTTTTTTAATATCTGGGCTGTATCTGTATAGTTGGGTTGCAGCCCATTAAGCTAGCGATTGATTGACCTTCAGCCCATTTTCTTAATAGACTCCCAGTTAGCGCGTCTATGAGATTCCCTTGCCTAATATAATGGGCTCAATTTATTAGTTGGCCTAGTAAGAGATAGTTTCCGCTGATTATAGTGGGCTTTGCTGGCAAAATCGATCCATTATTAATAAACCCTTGTGTTTGTCTATCACCTATTAGTCTCTAGAGCTTTTTGACCCGTAGAATTTCCAAAATACTAATTGATACTTGGCTGATTTTTGGAGGATCTAAAAGTAAAAAATAAAAAAAAATTATTAATATGATTAGTGGCCATTGAATGAACTATGCTATAGATATTTAACTCTTCGCATTAGTGACAATTATTGGTCTTAGTCTTATGTTGATGGATTGTTTCTCATATACATACCCTCATAGATCTTATCCCCTCAAACCTCAACTTTTGGATTTGGATGGCATAATCAAGTGGGACTTTGATTTTATGAACTGTTGATGTCAACCATATGAGATTGAAATAGAAACCAATTTTGACATGAATAACAAACTCATAGAAAAAAATTATATTGATCTTATGGAGATAAAAAAGCCAACATGCAATTTAATTCAAAGGTGAGTGAAGAAAACAAGTGTAAAAACTCACTTTGCCTTCTAAAAACTAACCAATAGAACACTAGACATAGGCACACTGATTCTATTACTTGTACCTTATCTTTTCTAGAGAAGGAGAGGGCGAGAGCCACCAAGAAAGGTTTGATTTGAAAGCCTCTCATTTAGGATAGAAAATCAGTTAGTTTTTATATATCTTCTCGTCCCATGAGAGATTACAAGTATGTCATACGAAATTAACTAAAAGAAAACTAATTTTACCTTCTCTCACTCCTCTCTTATTAGGCTGTTGTAAGGCCAAGCATGTCTTTTGACACTTTGGTTTGTTGAGTCCAATAAGAGACGTAAGCCATATCTCAATAATCTCCACCTTGATAAATATCTCAATTATCTTGAAAATTATACATTGATGCTCCATTCAATGCTTCTTTTGAGAGTTATTGACATTCTCAACAAGTTAAAACTTGAATCAAAATTCAGGAAATGCATAAATTACTCAACTATTGCTGACTTCGGTAACATATTCTCATTTTTGTAGTAAAATTTTTATTTTAAAATTATTCTATTAATTCACCAATTTTCAAACCTTATAAAATCTCAAAAAAATATTTTATTCTTGCATAATACACTTGATTACTTCTCAAGTGAATAACACTTTGACTATCATAATGCATAAAAACTACACATTGATTTATATCAAGCTCCTTCACCAAACCTTTCATCCATAAAGCTTCAATAGTAATTACTTTTGTTCCTTAGATGAATCAAGAGATGGGAGAATTAATTATTATTATTTATAATTAATAAAAAATTACTTTACTTTTATATATTAGTATGTAAAATATATTTATAAATTAATATATAAATATATCATGACTTAATAATAATTGTGGACATTAAATTTTAGACTGATTTGACCAAAATCATTTGATGTATCCATTTTTGAGGAATTTACCTTGACTATGTTATTTCAACATTCATAATATACTTGATTTTCCTTGGATCATAAACCATTTACATCATCGAGAATTGTGAGCGTGTCACATTTCTTATAGCCTAACAATTAAACATACAAAATTTTCAAGTTACAAGCACATCACACATGCCTTAATGACCCAGATAACTACACTTCTTACATAACACATACACATTGAGATTTTTCTTCTTGTACATGACTCTATTGATTCATTCTTGACTTTTTAGATGAGTCTTCTAGACTTTGAAAGGTGGCAAAGATGTATGAGACCTTGAAGCAACCATGTCATCTTTCCTCTTGAATCTAGTCTTAATCAAAAAAGACATTGATTGATGGAGCTATAGGGGAAGAGGGGGGCATGGTTGAGCTGCCATTATATTAAAATCTCATTAGAATTCAACTTGCCCTAATTCTGAGTGAAATGCCCTTTTTGACAATGGGACATTTTGGGCTAAGTCGCCCATTTTATATCTTTATCAGGTCTAATGGTTGGCCTAATAAATAGTTAAGCAAACCTTAGTGTGACATATGGTCTTAGATAAAAATCATTTTTTTAGATATGTTAAAGTTATAAATAATTTTTTCTATAGTGTTTAAGAATTTAAGCTCTCACATGTGGAATCGTGAACACATAATAAAAGTAGAAGATGGAAAAGGGGAAATAAGCATGGAAAATAAATCTATCCAAGGGCCGACAAGTCTCACACACCAGAAGAAATTCTAGGCCTCTCTACCTCCACAAGCTCCATGAAGCCCTAACCATCTTGACTATGTGATGCCCCACCATTCCCCTCCCTCCAAACTCTTAGGAAAATGATGCCACCTAAATGGACTATGTTGCCCTTGAGATGTCGATGATGAAGATGTCATTAAGCTTCATCACTCCCTTCAGTGGTCCTATGGGCTAATCTTATCTTGATGTTTTGTGATCTCGCTGCATGCATATCATAATCATGTGCCAATATTGTGTTGATTACTACATGAATCAAACTACTATATGAATATTTTGATATTTTTTTCATATGACATTCCACAATTTTCAAGGGAGAGTATTCAATTAATCTGAAGAAAGAGTGCTGAGAATAATTCTTGATTATGAAAATATTATAAAAGGTAAATCATAATGTAATGATGGGGATCAGTTATCTATATTGTCTAGAATAGAAAAATTTATAGTCATAAATATTGGGTTCATATTGTTCATACCACGTGTCACAATTTATATTGATTTGACTCTTACAAGTCAATTATTTCAATTGGTAGTTTGTTTGAATCTAGATTATTAAATACAACATAGTTGATCATATATTGAGAATCTTAAGGAATGTGAGACATGACTTCATCTCATAAAGAATCTAATTTATTTAGAATCATTCAATTTCAATTTCTATGCTTTCAAGATTGAAAATAGAATTTTAATTTTTTGTAAAGGAGTATTAGTACTGATGAAAGAAAGAAAGATGGTATAAAATATGTACAGTTTTTACAGCACTATTTTAAGTCTCACTAGTAATACCTAAAAACTCTATAGCAAACACCAAATAATGATTGTGCTTGAGTTTTGTCCATATGTGTGAAAGTAGTAAGTAGTTGTGAAAGCAAGAATTTTTAATAAATTCAAAGCTTATAAATTATATTTTTAAAATATTATGGTATGACATTAAATTACAAAGTTTGGTTCAAAAAAATTAAAGTACTAAATTATATTTTTTAAAAAAATTTAAGGCCTGTAAATGTAATCTTAGAAGGTATATCATATTACTTTATGAGTTTTATCGATGACTACTCTAGTAAAACAAGTTGAATTTATGAAACATATATAAGAGAGGATTGTAAAATTCAAATAGTAGGAAACAAAAGTTATAAAATTAAATAAAGAGTAAGATAAAAGTCTTGAAATTAATAATGGGACAAACTATCTTGATTCTAAGTTTCTAAAATATTGTGAATAGCAAAAGATCAAGGCACTTATTTCTCAAAAAAATATTGTGATAGAATGAAGTTGTAATTATCAAATTGTTTACTTTTTTCTTGATGGAAAGTTACTGAATAAGTGGGTGTAGATAAAGGGCTTTAATATTAAAAATTACATATATTTATATGTCCCATGTATGTCGACATACCAAGTGATGAAAGATTAAAGCTTTACCCTAAATCAAATAAATACATCTCATTAGGTCGTGTTCCATCCCACAATATTAGTGTGTTCTGAACTTTAACCTTGAATGTGATTTCTTCATTTTTGTTGACTTTATTTTTTTCCTGATATTTCTATGTTCTCTTCCTTCTTTAACTATCATACTTCTCATGATGCAAATGATATTTAACAATCTTAAGTGTGTTCTGAATTTTCACCTTGACTAACATTTCTTCATCTTTTTTGACTTTTCTCTTTCCTGCATCTTTTTGAGTTATCTTCTTCCTTTAACCGTTATTCCTTCAGTCATGAACTTTCAGAATTCACCTTTCTCTGAAGTATTACGTGAAAGCTGCTATCACCTCTTCAATATCGAGAGTTTATCTTTCTCACACTGGTGTTGTCACTAAACACTCGTATGAGTCATAGAGAGAGCTAAGAAAAATCAATGGCTTGGCTTCATCTTCAAATCTAATATCTAATATTAATATATCATTAATGTTCTGATTGAAAATTTATATATACTCTAAGATTGGATTCCTCAACCATTTTAAGCTCACGTAACTTATGTTTAAGAAATAGTTTATTCATCAAATATTTTGATATTAAACAGTTATATAATTTCGTTCCTATATTGATATGTGAGTCCTCATCTAATGCATGATATAAAACACTATAATTCGACACAATTAAATTGTGCAAACCACTTTTAATTCCATGTTTTTCCAGTCGTCATCCATCATCATTCCAGGCTTCTATTTTCCGTATAATATCTTAGCTAGCCTTCACTCTATACTGACACATACCAAAATCAGATGTATCGTTTAATTTCAATTCCAACTCTTAAATAAGAAGTGCTCATCATGTTTTCTATCACTTTCGACCTATGGTCTGATGCTACTTGTTGATTTTGTGGAGAAAAAAAGTCAACAACAGAAAACCAAACATAAAATGTAATTTGAAAATGGGAGAAGAATTAGGCACAAGAATTCACTTTGGCTGCTGAGAACTATCCAATAAAAGACCAGATAAAGGCACACTGATTAAACTTGTTGATTGTATTAAAGAATTCTCGTCTTATTTTTAATCTAACTTCATTTTTTCTAGAGAAGGAGAGGCGGAGAGCTAACAAGAGAGGGGAACACATGAGGTAGAAATGAGAATACCATTGGGTCTCGTTCAAAAACCCCCAGTTCAGGATATAAATTGGCTAGTTTTTATGCCCATTTTATCCTATGAGAGACTAGAAGTATGCCGTGTGACATAAATTAAAAGAGAAACAGTTTCCCCTTCTCCTTCCCCTCTACGGATTGGGCCAATGCGCAGCCTAATACGTCCTTTGACAGTTTTCTTCATCAATTTCAATAAGAGATGTGAGCCACGTCTCAACACCTGAAAAAGAGATTCTTGAGTTTTTCCCCTACTCTGAAAAGAACAATTCAAGTCTGGTGAGCCCTAAAATGAGAAAGGTGGTGAGAGAGATATAGAGGCGGGTGGGGGAAAGAAAGGGTTAGAAGGCTCTAGTATATCATCCGGCCCTGGTTTGGATATTTTTCAGGACCTTTTGAGGCCCCAGTCAGGGAAATTGGGCCAGACCGTGGAGTTGCTTGCCCTATCGAAACCTTTGAATCAGTGTCTTTTCTTTCCATTTTTCGGTCATTTCTCTGCTCTGATGCTATGAATGAATAGGCTGTCGCCAGCCATGTCTCCATTCCACTCTGGTGCTTCGAGATTGGAGAAATAATAAGATATTAATTCAACAGCTGGTTCGCATCCTGAGAGTGAACTCCCACATTAAAAGGGCCGGGAAGAAATAATAGGCCCGGTTGGCAGACCATCAGGGTGGTCCTCGCCCACTGCATAGTAGTTGGAAGAGACCTCTCAGTTGTGAGTGGGTCGGCTAAACCCTAGAGCCTACCCTACTCCGTCTCAGTCTCCCTTGCCGCTTTGTTGACCTCTCCTCCGATCCTCACTGGAGACCCAGACACTCAACACTTAGAAGACGACCTCTCTCTCTCTCTCCCTCCCCCTGTCCCTGTCCAGCCTAAGCCATGGGGTTGGGGAGGGAACTTTCTGCCCGGCAGTGGCGCTCGGCTGGCTCCCCTCGCACTCGGGAGGGAAGGACAGCCCGCCCGGCGAGCTCTGCGGCACATGGCCCTGCCGGCAGGACGGCGGATGTCTTACGCAGCATGCCAGTTCCGGCCTTCCCCACCTGTCTCCGGCTCCCGGTGGCGCAGTTAATGCATGGGTTTTTGGCTGTCGGGCAGCTTGGACAAAGGACATCGTGACGGGCGGCCCCTGATTGCCTTGCCCAGAAGGTCTACTGGAGGAACATCGGATATTTCCATGCTGGCCATGCATGAGACAGCTCCCTAAAGGGCAACTTAATGTGATCGATAGGGGGCAAGCTGCGTGGGGACCACACCCAGCATGGCATACTTCAAGGAGGTTGAAGCCGCTGGGAGACTCCACGTCAAGAATCTGGCTAATTACAAGCGAAATTTATGTTCAGACCATTTTCTATTTGGCTCATGTGTCGTTGTGAGCATTTAACACCAGACCCAATGGTGTCGGGAAAAGACAGCGAACCCTCAAGATCACGTTGCGGTGTACTGTGATTGACCGAAGAGGGCACAGATTTTCAAATGAGCCTTCGAATCTCCTGCTCGGCATGGCGCTGCGGGCCAGCGTCAATGAAGATCATAGAATAAGTCATGTTTGGAGAATATGGGCTCAGAGCTACCGTAGTCTCAACCATGGGGAAATCGTTTTGATTCGGGATTTTGTGATGTATGGTTCTGACAGACAGAAACGTATCGCTCAAATTATATATAGTTCAGGGAGATCGAAATCGCAATTATCATCATACTTCCCCGAGAGAACTCCAACGCTGTAAAACATAATAACAGTGGTTTTCATCAGAACGAGGGTTGAGTTAATTTTCGGGCTGACACCCCCTCAAACCACACGATCTTCCAACCACGTCCCAAATTCGAGGATTATCTTACTAATCGCTATAATCCCATTGAGGATTAGATTTAAACACTCATTTGATCTGGTGTCACGCCTAGTAGCATGAAAACATGAAGAAGAAAATATACAGCCTAAATTCAGTTGATCCGAAAACAAGGCTTACGACGTCCAAATGGGACTGGAGATCAACTGGATCACCTTGACGACGATAGAAGAATAGACCGATCAGGGGGTCTTTCTTTTTTCATCATGGATAATGCTGATTCCTCATCAGTCTCCCTCTAACAATTACATTAAACAATACAGTAAAATTAACAAATAAAATCGATCTACGCCACGATTCTCTCTCTAGAGAGAGAAGAACGAGCCCAATACAGGATTGTCGAAATAGCATGTCTGGCCGTGCATTTTATGCGTTGTAACGTCGGTCTCGTCAGCTTTCACTAGCCGGCTTCCAATGGAAGGTTTGAATGGCCACAGAGAAACGCTGAATATCTGTCGTTATATAATTAATGAACGTGATTCGTCCCATCAGAAGCTTTAGATTCTCTCCATATCAGGGGAAGATTGGGCAGGAGAACGTTCGCATCCCCGTGGAAGACGCCGTCTCCATTGGTGGGCGCCCTCGCGGCGAGGTTTCCTAATCTGCCGAGTCTCGCCTCCGTCTGCCGGAGAGGTTGGCGGCGGGACGGAGATATCGTCGAAACCAGTTTATTTACTCGCAGAGTGAGGAAGAAGATAAGCTAGGAGTAAGTTCTGGTCAGGGAAGGTATTGGTTGGGGAGCTTCTTGATGCGGACGTCGGTGGGGAGAGGCGGGACGGCGCCGGCGTGGCCGCCGATGGCATCCTCCACGCCATCTAAAGCGGCAGTTGACAAGAGACAGAGACGGTGGGATCAGGAAAGAGGAAAAAGTTCCCCACCGATGAAGACAATGCATCCCCTCCACGGCGGCAGGCGGAACCCCAAGTGATACCCTTGTGTGCGGTAGCTCTCACCCTGATCTCTCTCCATGACAGGAGTGGATTCGCTCTACAGTGACGAAGCTCTTCGGAGAGTTTGTCAAAAGGTCCCATGGGCATCAATAATTCAGCCCTCCTTGCTCTCCGCCGATGGCGGATGACATGGGCTCTCCCGTAGGTAACCAGGGTCACCGTGTGAATGAACTGCAAGCTTCACCGTGTGAATGAAAATAAAGAGGCGGTTGAGGAGACATACTCAAGAGAGTCCGCCAAGGGGGAAGCGTTCTTACTACCGTCGGAAAAATTCTACATTGAATGGGGAAAACCAAATAATGCCGTTCAATTTCCTGAGCTGCTACGATTTTTGTTTTTTACTTTTTATACTGATGATAAAATTATGTCACATAATTTCATAGTTCCAAACTCGATGCCACATCGAACATATCGCATTTACATTGTCTACTTATAAGCCATTGAGAGCGTTACAACGAAATGGTGTCGGAGGAGAGTCTTCTCACGCTTAGGTCGGCAAGGGAACTGCACCATTTAGATCCCCTAACAGCAGGTCTATCCTCTACCTTATCACCATAGAAGATTTTCTTCCAGACAAAAGTGGTGGCACTTGAGGAATCTCGATGAAGATAGACCTTCAAAATCAATAATTACAACATAAAATTTTAGTTGCATTCCGATCACTAACTCAAGCCAGATATCGCTCTCATGAGGGGCAGTTCTGGTCAACGAAAATAAATTTGTTCACGTAATTCAAAACTATCCCGGGGAAAAATCTATAGTTGACTTTGCAACCCCCCTAAGCCCAACGACACACATTAAATTTGATAGGGAGTTCGCCCAGGAAGAACGCAAGATTGGCGGCTAGAGTGTTCCCTTTGGTGGACTAAACCGAGAAAAAGACAGACCTTAACCGGCTGTACGGTTTCTCTGTCTATGCTGCCTGGTTCCCCGTGCAAACCATTTACAGCAGGCTGAATGTTTACCCTGGGGATAAACGTTTTCAAGTGCCCTGAACCTTACCTATTTTAGCAAACTCTCCCAGTTTCATCCATCCTTTTACCTTTCCGCATGTCTGGGCTTCCCTCCAGGGACCACCGGGGCCGGGGCGGCTTGATGCCTTGTTTCTTCGTGGAAGCCAAGCCCAGATGTCTCCCTCACACCATCAAAGGATGATAGGAAGACTCCACTCCACACGTGGCTCTGCCGGCTCTCTCCCATGTCCCATGCCCGCCCCCTCTCAGTTAATGCCTGGCCTTCTCTGTATGGTTGGTCAGATGTAGCAGAAGCCCACCGCTCCTCCTCACCACACCCTCTCACTCGTGACCCATTGATGAGCCCACCGATCGCATGCACGTCCGTCATGGCCTCTCTCTCTCTCTCTCTCTCTCTCTCTCTCTCTCTCTCTCTCTCTCTCTCTCTCTCTCTCTCTCTCTGTGGGGAAAAAAGTGCTTCCTCGATGATGCCCCACCTGCAGGTATTATTCTGTAAACACTCCTACCCCGTTTCTGAGCCCACCGATTCCATGCGCGTCGTCTCTCTCTCTCTCTCGCTCGCTCTCCCGCTCTCTCTCTCCCCCCTCCTCCTCCCCCTTGTCTGCAGGCAATGGGTTTCGTTGACGACGTCCCACCCGCTGGTGGTATTCTATACCGACTTATGAGATGAGTGTTCCTAACAGAGGGCGGCGCAGGGCTTGTCCCGATCGGGTCGGAGAGCAGATGGATTATCTCGGCATTTAAAACGAGACCCCGAAAGAATAGGAGGAAGAAGAAGAAGAAGTCTGTGGGTTGGCGACAACCACACGATTATCTTATCCCGCGATAAGGCAGGGTCCACCGGACGAATAGGATACTCCCCGTCGTTCTTACGGTGGACCTGTGAAGACCTTTCTCTGTATCTCAGCGTGCATAGTCCAATGCGTATGATTAAAAATATTACAGCCATCACGTCGAACTGGCCTCTGGAGAGACGGATAACGATCCCCCTCCGTACATTGGACGACTATCGCGTGGGGCGGAACGTCGATCTCATCTTCTTCGATGAGCTCCATCGGATCAGACGGCCCAGAGATCACCATCTTCTCGTGAAATCTTGTTTAATCGTAGGGTTCGAAAGAGATGAGTTTGTCAAGGATGAGCCTGTCTCTGAGACTTCGCCGTAGAACCGAACCAAAGGGAGAGAAAGCCGGCGACCGGTTTATGTGGCCGACAGAGTGGGAGGCGATGAGATCCGATAAGGTGAGAGAGGAGAGAGAGAAGAAGACTGCGGGCGGGAGGATCTCGCCGCCACCGGGATGCTCGAACCCGCCTAAAGCGAGAGAGTTGGCATGAGAGACGAAGACAGAAGGACCCAGAGGAGAAGGAAAAGTGGCACCGGGACGGATGGAGATTTATTCGACGACGGCCATGTTACCGCCGTCCGCCTGGAAGACGTCCCCGTCGGATGTGACCAGTACGTCTGCTCCACGGCCTGTGGGGGAACCCTAAGTGATTACGTCAGGCGCGGCTACAAGGGCATCTGGGCATCTCTCTCTCTCTCTCCCTCTCTCTCGCTCGCTCTCAAGGGACCCCAAGGGCATCAATAACTCGTTCCCCCTTCACCGATTCGAAAGGCGGATAACCATGACCCCATGCCCCCATCTCTCTCTCCCTCTCTCTCTCAGGGTCCCATAAATTGCAAGTGTTTCCGTCGATAAACGGAGAAGAAGGGACAAGCGAGGTGCTTATACATGGAAGGCTCTCGAAGCAGTCTTGATCTTCAAGTCAGCGTAGATATCACCATCTACACGGGTACATTGTATCCGTGTTGCTGACTAATTCCATACCACAAAGCTGTTTTTCTTCAACGTTGGCTGAGACCAGAGAGCAGTCTTTTTTTGGTAATTAAGAGTCTCACCTCTGACGTTTGACTTCGTTTAGCGGTCTTGTTGTCCGCATAAGGAAAAACTTGAAGGAAGCTGGCGACATGCTGGGCAGGGAGCTCTTTTCCTTCACTCTTCACCACTCCAAATGACATTTCCTCCCATGTGATCAAGATATTAATGGGGTTGGGGTTGACTTTATATGGTTTACTTTATTGGGGATTTAATCCTCTACATTAGGGGCACTTGTTAAACACACCCATCTGAAGAAGCAAGTGATGTGGGGCGGGATTCCCTCACACTGGTTACTGTCTTCACTTCTTTTAGGCGATGTACATGCATAGTATGCTTCTAAAAAAAGCAATAACTTGGTGGGCATGTCCACAGCCCTGTGAAATCCATGAATATTCCTGGAGAATCGAACCATATCTAAGATACATTAATTTATAATTATGTGTCATTATCATGTAGGAAATATATTCTCTTTCAAGTGGGCGACCAGGTGACGACGGGGAACGGCGATGGCGATGATGATGATGCTCAGCTTAAATTAATTTTTTTCATACTAACAATTTTTTATATATATTTTCACAAGTTGACTTCTGGTATAGTTTCCATTTATCGAAAATTATCTCATTTTTATGACATATGGGCGATTAATGGCTCGTTAAGAGGAGATGGTTGAACTGGTGTGATCGTTCAAACTTGATGTAACTCGAGCCGGCTGGCTGCCAGGGGGTCAATCACTGGCCGGCGCATGACGGATGATCATATCCGTGGGTCAACCGCCCGGGGTTGACTGGCAAAATCTCCCAGCTCAGCAAGTTGCGCGTGGCGCTCCAGTGACGTGTCTCATCCAGGACACTCGGATGGATCACGAGAAATCCAATGCGTGACGTTATGATGGCATATTTGATCCGAAACCCACCTGGCATCCTATTTGTTTGGAGTAGATTTAAAACATATTTAATTGTAAAAATGCTCCATTTTCTTTCTCCAACAATCTTACAATTATTTGGAATTTATCACCATAATAATTTAGGTAATTAAATAACCGTAAAAAGCGATTCGCATTTTTATTTTAAATTTTTCCGATAAAACCGCGGCGATCATTTCTAAATAAATCAATGGCATGTAAGTAAATACTGGCAATCAGAATTCGATGGAGAAAGCTACAGGTGAACTCGGAACCCGAACCGGACGATTCTCCTGCCCCCGTGGGCCCGAGTCGGACTCAGAAGCGGACAACAGGAATTTGAGTCCTTCGAGGAGGGCATTTGCGACCAGATCACGTATATATAGCTGGCACTGCCTCCGCTCCTCGGGCAAGAAGAAGAAGAGAGAGGAAGAAGAAGAGAGCGCGAGGAGAGAGAGAGAAGAGAGAGAGAGAGAGAAGAAGAGCAGAGGAGGCTGCTGCGCGAAAAAGATGGCGAAGGTGCATCCCAACTCAGCCGCTTCCTCTTCGGAGGAGCGGAGGGGGAAGACGGAGGCGCTGCCGTCGTCCTCGCCGGAGTCCGGCGGAGAGGCGGCGGTGCTGACGGTGTGGAGGAAGTCGCTCCTCTTCAACTGCAGCGGCTTCACAGTTTTCGACGACAAGGGAAACCTCTTCTTCCGCGTCGACAACTACTCCTCGGGGAAGAGAGCAGAGGTCGTCCTCATGGACGCCGCCGGCCGGCCGCTCCTCTCCATCCGCAGAAAGGTAATTCGGCGGCGCCGCCGTCTCCTCTCCGGAAACTTAAGAGTCCCCGACTTCGGATCTGACTCCTGTTCGTTGAAATGTCGCGCAGAGACTCAGCCTGAGCGAGCAGTGGATAGTGTACGAGGGAGAGGACTCCGCTGCGCCGCTGTTCTCCGTCAAGAAGCCCTTCGGCTTCCTCCAGCCGAGGGCGCTGGCCCGCGTGGTTCCGATCGGCGGGGGCGGGCTCTGCGCGTACGAAGTGGAGGGCTCCTTCTCGCGGCGGAGCTGCGCGGTCTACGACGGGCGGCGCCGCCGGGTGGCCGAGATCACCAGGAAGGAGTCCGCCGGCGGCGTGGGATTCGGCGGCGACGTCTTCCGCCTCGTCGTCCTCCCCGGCCTCGACTCCGCCGTCGCCATGGCCATCGTCATCCTCCTGGATCAGATGTTCCGAAGCTGAGAATTTTTTCGCTCACAATTCCACGGTTAGCCCTCGATTTAGGAACTGTGAATCACCCCCCTCCTTTTTTCTCGTTGGATTTATTCAAGAATCCTCCTCCCGAGTGATGATCCCCGAGAGCTTAGCCGGCAACACCCTGATTCCACGGGGCCGCCTGGTCAGCGGCGAGTGCCCCGTGCCCGGCGAACGATTCTCGCCGCCGAGTCTACTCCGAGTCCACTGCCGGTCAGGTTCCGAGCAGGGACGGGATCGGACGGCAAATAATTGCTTGCGGCCCCACTGGGCGTCCATCGACGGTGGTCCCAGTCAGGTCCACGCTGCGGGTCGGTGCCTGATGAAATCTCCACCGTCGGAGCAGCTTCTAGATAAACGCGGCGCATTAAAATCCCAGCGGTATCCTTTCTATGTGCTGTAAATGGGCCCTGAAACCGAGCCCATTTTGGCTCCCATTTCTGGCTTGGTCCCAGAAGCTCTGCCCAATTAAGGGATATTTGGCAATATCCGATTAATTAAAAAAATAAATTAGGCTAATTAATCATATTCAAGTGATATTTTTATCCTTAAATTATTTAATGAGCCTCAGGAAATTATCCACCTTCATCACTTACAATAATTATTTTTAAAATAATTATTATAATTTATATCCCCCGAAAAAGGAGTTTCAATCCCTTTTCTTGCAGACTCTTCTGCCTTGTTTGAGTAACCAAGAGGGCTTGGGCTCGGGCGTATCCATCGGCCCATTACTTTTATTGGGCCATTAGGTGATGAGTGACCAAAAGGCCGAGGTGGGCCCATTTCTGTCGACATATTTTAGGCCCGTGAAGGCCCAATAAGGTGCCCTTTGGGCTCACCGCACGACGGGGTAGGGTTTTGCCGCGAAAAACCTCGTTATGATACGATCTTCCGCCGCGTCGTCTCTCTGATCTCCTGCAGTCGCACGGATCCATGGCCGCCGTCGCCACCGCTAGATCCGTCCTCCGCGCGGCTACTCTCCGGAACGCCGCTCCGAGGTTTGCCTCGGTTGGAGGCAGAGCGGCTGGCCGTCCCGCCGCCCGCCTCCGGCCATCTGGTGATGCCGCACGGATCCTGATCAGGTAGAGTTTGCTCCGTCGAACCTGATTTTTGTTCTCCACCGCATTCGCCATTTCCACTAGCGTTTGTATGCCTCGATCCGTAGGTCGCCCGCTGAGATGAGTAGTTTCTGCGTGGAGTCTCTCATGCCGATGCATAGTGCCACGGCGTCCGCCCTGATGACTTCGATGCTAGCTGTCTCTCGCCGTGGCTACGGTTGGCTCTTGGAAGGTACTACAGCGTATTACAACGTTTTAAGCCGGATGGCTTCGTCTGCTTGCCTCATTTCTACAATTCTCGTTTAAGTAGGTTATCTGTAGGTTGTGTCTGTGGTCAAATGCTTTTCATAATACGCACATGAATTTTTTTATCGTCATTTTTTTTTTTGTTATGGATTTGATCACTGTAGTCTGTTCTTTGCTCCGTGTGTAATGTGATGTTGCCCAATCTTGTGCCTTGCTCAGTTTGTGTAGACCCCCCCTTTTACTTCGCTGTGATTCTACCATTTTCAATTAGAAGAAGAAAAAAAGGTTTGGGGTGGGGCGCGTTTGCCCACTTAATTCCCCTTTCATTTTGTTTTTTAGATTACCAGAGGGAGAGATGGAATTGGTTTCATCTCCTCGAGATAGCCACCACACTCAATATTTCGTTATTCAAATCTACTACAATACGTAATATAACGGGTCTAGGTTCAAACCCACTACGATGGGTGCTAAAGTCATCAGATATGTGAAAAATATGTAGAATACCTTGAAAGAGAAGGAGCTAGACTCTTTTCACGGAAAAATATACGGTCAAGATCTTGTTTTAGCTATTAGGGGTTGTGCCGGATGTTTGTGAAAAGTACCTAAAGAGTGCTTCCATTGCATACTGACTCATTACTTGCTATTGTTGATTTTTAATTTCAAGTGAGTTAGTGGGAATAGTTAACTCCATGGGTTTTTGTCTCCATTTATTCCTCTGCTTTTGATTGACTATCAGCACGAAAAACATATTTGTAAAACTTGAAACACGGACAGAACTTGATGAGACTTCTGCATCCGTTGTTCATTGGATCCATTTCAATCTGGGATAACGATAGGGACTTCAGTCACTCATTCATGATTAGAAGTGTGCATCGCAGCTCACACAGCCCTACATGGAGCAAATCAGCATTTTGATATGCGCTCTTAAGTGTTGTTTAGCCTGCTTGCTTAGTTGGCTTCATCCATATGAGATGCTTTCATTAATTCTAAAATAGAATCCAAGGGAAAGTGATTATGGTGTATGTGGTTTTCATATACACTGATCGATTGAGAATATCATACCACCTTATTTTAAGGTTCAGATCAGTTATAGTAGCTGTGGCATTGCTGTATTTTTCGGGCAGAAAGTTAGAAAAGTAAAATTATATGGTGACGGCGGTTTAAATATAAGTTTTTCCGCAATAGCTCCCCATCATTTGTATTTTTCTCCATATGTGCTGAGTACGTACATTTATGTGCACTGTGTGAAAGATTCGTAGCTTTAAGATGATGGTGTTGACTACTTTTTCTAAATGAAAAAGTGACTGTAGTTGATAACTTTATAGTAGCATATAGATTCAATAAGGTTTTAAAGTGAAAATTAGAAAAATAAAGAGTTCAACCCTGTGTTAACATCTTTAGATGTCAAGAAATGTTGCGGCATTACTTGGATTTATAAGCATACAAATGAGTGTAAAAAATTCCAAGGGTTATCCTGCCTTATGTTTATCTAAAGTAGTACCTCGTCTTCTGTATTCTCTCTCGTACTTTCACTAAATCTTCCTTCTCCATTTCCTCATTCTTAAGATATTGATTAGAGTACAAACTTGCTTTCCTCTTGTAGGCCAAGATGAAACTAGATGATGATCAAGCAAGAAAAGGTGACAATTTGCTTTATTTGCCTGCATCGGTTTTTTCTAGTAATTAGATTTCTCTATCATGGAGGAGAAAACCTAATTTTTCATATTTAGTCTTAAAACCTGCTACATATCAAAATTGAAGGGCGGTAGCTGCTGCATGATGTTAATATTTCTCTCTTTTTTCCTAGTGCTTCCCGTGATCCTAGGTAGTACCATCAAGTTGGACAAAAATGAGGAAAAGTAAGGGTGATGAAAATTTGATCATAGTGCATACATCCACCGATACACTATTCATCAATTCAATGCGATGAGGAACCGATTTAATAATTCAGACCACGATCTTGGCTAATTTGGAAGTTTTTTATATTTAGATTTTATCTTTCTCTTCCTCAGGCATGTAGACCTTTTCAGTCTTTTAATTATATCCGGAGAAAAATAATTCTAATTCTTGTGAATCGAATGAGTTTTCAGTTTTTGGCGACAATTGTAAATCGAGAGACAGACTGAATCTGTTCATCCTTGAAAGTTTGGAGACACATATGCGTTCTCTTTCTAGTGTGTGTCAACCTGTTCACGATTATTTGACATTTATCTACTTGAATTGACCTCGATGACGTGCTTCAGCTTCTTTGTTGGGTCATATGTTTTTATGCTAATATCAACTCTTCCTGAGTCCCTCGCCCTTTGCAGAACTCTGAAAAACCCATCACTTCCGGCATGGGAACTCGTCTATAATTCTGTCAATGGCCACATCTACACCTTTCTTTTTTTGTTTTTTCTTTTTTTGGGGGGGTGGGGGGGGGCGCCGGGGGCCAGTTTCTGGCCCTCCTTTGTAATCATAAAAAATATTTAGCACATAAACCCAGTGGAAATCAGCTGGCTGTATCCTAATCGCGCCTTTCACTTCGTACCAGAGGAAGAGCGAGAAAGAACTTACCTCTTTTGCTGCCGGCCACTCACCAACACCTGCTATAGCTGACAGCTACCACCCCCGCCCGCTTGCCCACTTCCCAACTTCCCCACCCGCTCGCTCTCTCCAAAAATGTTGGAGGATAGGGCAACAGGAGTCCTACGGTTGGTTCCTAAGTCACGCGATTTTATCGGTATTATGAAAAAATTTTAGTTTTAAAAGGTTTACTGTATTATGAAAATTTTCAATTAAAAATTGTAATTCTACCATTTTCTTCTATTGTTTTCCCTCATCTGGCATTCCTTTTGACGATGGCCAAATGGGCGGAATGCCAAACCAGACTTTCTATTCTATGATGTTGCTTTGGATGAATGATGTGAAGAGAGTTAATTGTGTGGTCAACCTCATTGACACAGCTTCAGAACATGCTAGCATGCTTGCATCGCTGAATCCTTGTTTTTCATTGTCTGCCCCATCGGTACCGGTCATGGCTTCCTGTCGGATCTACGGCCGGAATCTGGTTGACTTTCCATAATCTAGCCGCGTGCTCTTTACTTGCCCATTTTAGTATCTAAAACGACCGATTACTTTCCACAAAAAATGAGGGTACTAATTTCTTGCATTCGAGCAGCTGGCAATGACGATGCATGACGGGCTGCAAGCATCGCCTTGGCACAAGTAGCCGATAACTCATCCAAGAGCTTATTGATCGCGCGGCTTATTGTTTCTACTCACAGGAACTGTTTCTCTTCTTATTGTTTCCTCCGAGCCTTCCCATCATTCTCTTCTCTGAATCTTTGAATGAATGGGCGACGATTATTCCTTTTGGGATGGATCTTATAATCTGTTTCCTGTGAATTTGAGAAGAAAGAAGGCAATTATTGTGGGGTTTTTTTTCTTTTATTTTCCTTTTTTGGATGGGGGGCGTTTGAAGGCTTTAGGGTTCATGAACTGCATATTTTTCCCATTTAAAGAGGGTCTCTCCACAGAATTTCGTTGCTGTGTTGTATGTAGATGGATGATGATGTGTTGGATGAGAGCGCTCCTCTGGGACTGCACTTGGCGTGGGGCCACTCCACTGAGAGGTACTTCACGCATCCACCCCTCCCCTTCCAAATGGAGATGGTTTAGAGCCGCTGCAGCGTTGACTTTTTGATAAAAAAAGGGAAAAAAAAAGGAGGGGGGACCCAGCTGTTGGTTAGTGATGTTGGCTATCTGTGTTTCTCAACAGGGATATTAATGGCAATAAATGCTCTCCCTTTCTCTCTCTAACCCAGTAGCTTCTTCCTCTCTCAAAACCCGCGAGTATATTTGTCAGTCAAGAGAGAGGATGAGTAAGCAATCGTCGTCTCCACATGGGTGAGATCGCATTTTCATGCAAGGCCTTTGGTTGCTTCAATCCTACTCAACAGCTTATCGCCCGTGATCCCCCCTTCTCTCTCTCTCTGACTTCCCTCCTTCTCTAAAGCCACCACCGTGCTGCTCACCCATAAACGCGCCCTATCTCTCACTCTAAATTCTCTCTCTCTCTCTCTCTCTCTGAGTTTCCTCCCTCTCTCTCTAAACCCACCACCATGCTGCTCACCCCTAAACGCCCCTCATCTCTCACTCTAAATTATCTACCTCATTTCTCTTTAGGAACTCTCTCTCTCTCTCTCTCTCTCTCTCCCCCCCCCCCCATCTTACCTGTGTAGAGAAGCCTGGATGCTACATGATTGGACGCGAGTCTGAGGTCGTTTCGAGGGCCCATTTGGCCCATGCGGTTTATTTACACGCCGCTAACGACACTGCCTTAGTCAACGCGGACTGGTCTCCGTCGTATTGACTTGACGGGGAGACGCGGAAAGTCGAGACAAATAGTGATGAATTATTGACTAGGGGACAGGCCAGCGCGTATAGCTTCAGTCAACCATTGACTTAAAATAGCGCCCCACCAGTCAACTAGTGGGACTGAGGGACCCCAATTAATCCTGGCCCAGAAAAATAGGCTCAGCCCCTCCCATTCACGAATATAACGAGAGTACGTGCCTAAATATATTTATTTATTTATTGATATCATGGGAAGACCCAACGACCAACCCCCCCACCCCCGCCATAATTAAGCCTGACCTGCACCAGCCTCCCCATGAAAGCCGCCTCTCTCTCCTCTCTCCCCCCTGAAAACGGATCCCTTGCTTCCGCAGGCCGCCTCTCCCCGTTTAATGTGACCACTCCCTCTCCCCCACAAACTGTAACTCAGCCTCTCTCTCTCTCTCTCTCTCTCTCTCTCTCTCTCTCTCTCGCTTTCTCTCTCTAGATGACGAGGTCGGGGCGTACGACGGAGGAGGAGGAGGGCCCGCCTCCCGGGAAAGAGCAGGAGAGCGGCAGAGCCCGGCGGCGCCGCCGGCACCGGGCGGCGTGGGCCGGGGGCACTGTCGCCGCCTTGCTCGTGACGGCGGCCGTCGTCCTGCTCGTGGTGGCCCTCACCGTCTTCAAGCCCCGCCAACTCGAGACCACGCTGCGATCGGCGGCGGTAGAGGGCATCGCGCCGCGTGTCGAGCTCCCGTGGGGGCGCGTAAAGCTGAACGTGACGCTGTCCCTCGACTTCGCCGTCTTCAACCCCAACCGCGCCTCCTTCGACCACGCCGCCGGCAAAGCGGGGCTCTTCTACCGGGGGAAACGGGTGGGGGACGCTGACGTGGCGCCAGGTCGGATCCCCTCACGGGGGACGGCCCACGTGTACAGCCGGCTCACCGTCGAGGCGGACCGGTTCGCCGCCGACCCGCTCGCCCTGGCCCGCGACGTCCTGACGGGCCGCCTCGAGGTCGACTCCTCCACCCGCATCCCCGGCCGCGTCACCTTCCTCGGCTTCATCCATCGCCACGTCGTCGTCCTCACCGACTGCCACATCACCATCTCCTTCCCCCCCGTGGCCGTGACGGGGCAGCAATGCCGACAGAAGACGGAGTAGCCCCATCCACCTGCCCTCTCTCTCTCTCTCTCTCTCTCTCTCTCTCTCTCTCTCTCTCTCTCTCTCTCTCTCTCTCTCTCTCTCTCTCGCTCTCTCTCTTTACGTGCGCGCGGCGCCCTTTGAGCTGCTCCTCTCTCTTACCGACTTGCTGTCACACGTGCGAACACTAATTATCTCGCATCGAAATAAGATTTAATTCCTCAGACATTTAAATATTGAAATATTAAAAATACCAATGTGGCCCCACTGACTAAAATGCCACTTCGGCATCCTGCGTGGCTGGCGAAGTTCGCTTTTCGATGACGTGGCAGAGCCATGCAAACAAACACGACCCTCCCAGGCGGCACAAATCGGGGATTCCGTCTAGGCCCAACGCCGCAGTTTCTTCTTTCTGTGGGGGTGGGATACGTGGGCGACTCCTAATATCATCATCCATGGAGAGCCGTCTGATGTGATGGACTCTGGGATAGAGAACCACAGAAGAACGCGTACAATCCGTACGTACGCCGGGGTGTACAAGTCCACTCGGGTATCGTGGCGCGTAGCATTGCCGTAGGACCTGTGCGCCGCGCTTGGGTACGTCGGGTGAACAGTACCTGGTGGGGCCTGCAGACAGGAGTATTTAAAGAGAGCCTGCGGAAAACTGGGGAAGAAGATAAGAAGCATCCATCAGTACGGCGACGCCTCAGTCGCCGGCAGTTACGCCGGCGCCCTCCTCCTCCTCCCCCTCCTCTGTGTATCATGCGCCGCCAGGGGATCCCGTGCTCCGCCTCCTTGCCCTTCCTTCTCCTCCTCTGTGTCGCCGGCAGGGCTGCCGCGAGGTGTCCCTACGACATCGACGGCGCCACCAGGATCATCCCGACGGGATGCTACGCGAACGCGACGGCAACTATGACCGGCTGCTGCTGGTACGTATTTGCCTCCTACATGTACGCCGCGATCCGGTACGCCAACCTCACCGGCACCGCCTTCCTCCCTGAAGCCGCCGCCAGAACCTGCACCACTGATTTCTCCGGCTACGTTGTTCGCCAAGGGCTCGTGGCGCCGTCGCTGCTTCTCTCCGGTGACCGCTGCAACCTCGCCGGCGATCCGATCAAGTTCGCTGCCGGCAGTCGTCCCTGCCAGTTCTCAAAAATCTCCGATGTCTTCTCCGCGGTGGATCTCTCTAACGGCACGCGGCTCTGCACCGCCACCCGCCGGAACCTCACCGACGACCAGGCTTCCTGCGTCGCCTGCCAGAACGCCGTCGTCGCCGCCACCTTCGCGCTCTTTGACGCCACTCGCAGCAAGGAGATGGTCCCCTGCGGCATGGCCGCTACCATGGGGATTTGGGCCTCCTCTGCCCCCGACATCGGCCGATTCAGATCCTACGCCCTGTGCATGGTTCAGATCCTGGAGAATGTCGGCAACCTTGGCACCGGCAACATCATCCCTTCCTCCCAGAGACCTCCTCCGCCGCCGCCGGCGACCTCACCTTCTTCCTCCTCTGGTGAAGGTTCTCGGATAGCGAAAATCGCTGCCGGATCGGCCTCCGGCGTGGTCATCGTCGTTGTCGGCATCTCCTTCCTGGTTCTCGCCCTTATTCGCAGGCGGAGGAGGTCCCTCGCCAGCGTCACCACCGATCTAGAGCTCACAGCGCCGATCGACCGCCCCCTGCCGACGGAGGGCCTCTACATCTTCACCATGAGCGAGCTCAAGCAGGCGACCTCTGGTTTCCACCGCCATAATCTCCTTGGGGAGGGCGGCGCGGGGAAGGTCTACCTGGGGACGCTCCCCAGCGGGCAGCAGGTGGCGATCAAGCGCATCCACCGGAAGAAGAAGAAGCTCGGCGAGTTCTACAGGGAGGTGGAGGTGGTCGCCAAGCTCCGCCACCGCAAGCTCACCACGCTGGTCGGATACTGCCTTCAGAGCAAGGGTCATGCCCTGGTCTACGAGTATATGCCCGGAGGTAACCTCTCCGCCGCCCTCAGCAAGGGGGACCTCCCATGGCGGCGCCGCCTGCTCATCGCCAGCGACGTAGCCGAGGCCCTCGCCTACCTCCACGACCTCCCCGACGGCGCCGTCGTCCACCGCGACGTGAAGCCTACCAACGTCCTCCTCGCCGCCGACGGCACGGCCAAGCTCTCCGACTTCGGCGTCTCGAAGGTCGTCCCACTGGAGACCTCCCACATCTCGACGGAGGTCAAGGGAACCCGCGGCTATGTCGACCCGGAGTACTTCGCCGCCGGGAAGGTCTCCGAGGCCGCAGACGTCTACAGCTTCGGGGTGATGTTGCTGCAACTCCTCACGGGGACGAAGGCAGTGGTGGAGACGCCCTCAGGGGGCCAGGAATCTATCGTGCAGGCGGCGCGCGCCGTGAGCGGCGGCGCCGCCATCGTTGACCGCCAGCTCGCGGCGGAGTGCGACGGCGACTCCGTCGAGGAGGTCTTCCAACTCGCCTGCCGCTGCGTGAAGCCGTACAAGGACGAGCGGCCGCGCATGGCGGAGGTGCTCGCCGAGCTCCGCCGCGTGCTCGCTGTGGTGGAGGCCACGCCAGTGGGCCCCATTGGCGACCCCGCTCTGACGCCGGTGGTTCCCACCGGCGGCGTTCCCTTTCCCAGCCGAGGGGACTCCTCGCCGACGACGGCGGAGCCGTCCACGTCGTCTTCTTCCTTCTGACGAGCCGTCGTCGCCTCCGCGGTGGCGCAGAAGTCCCCCACCGCCGCGGATTTTGTGGAACGATGCGCACTGGACCGGATTTTTTTTCTTCTTAACCCCTCGTTCGGATCTTATTTTTTATTTATTTCCCTTCTGCCCTCGTTCGTGAATGGCACCAGCAGCAGCCGCGTTTCCTCCGGGCCCGTTCACGAAAGGCTGTTGCGCCATAAATAAAGTATGTGAGGGACTTTTCTAACATTTTCCGGGCTGGGATCGGCCGTCCTCTCCCTTTCCCTCTGACGGAAGCCGACCCGAGCCTGATCAATACTTAAATCGTTCCTGGTTTCCGAGTCAAACCCTCTCCGCGTCCGCCCTCCCAATAAAGATCCGAGAAAGGGAGAGTACGCAACTCGGCGATGGAGACCCATGGCACCGCCACATCTGGTCAACTCGGTCCGGCCGAGTGGTTCCAGCGACTCGGTCCCCCCGCCCGCTTCCCCACTGGCGTTGACGATCCGAATCGTTCCAAGAACTACCCCCGCTCGCCTTCAATGGCCACCAGGCCAGTGAACAAAAACAGGCCACCAACCCGGCTGACCGCTTCATAAATCCCCTCCCCCCCCCTCGGTGGGGTCCACAGCGGGATAGCCCGAAGACGGCGCGAAGTCAGCCGAACCGGTCAAACTCTGGAGGGATTGTATCATAAATGAGCGAATTATAGTTGCACGTGTTTTCTTATAAAATTAAATGCCTCCTACGCTGAGCCTTTTCCCCCGCTAATTAATATAAAAAGCGTACTAAATTAATTAAATCAGTGGCATATTTTCCCATCGGCGGAAATCATTGGCCGCCAAACCCTGAGCTATGGCTCGTAACACAGGTTATGGGTAGGACTCAACGAAGTCTGTGTAGGGGTGGGCCCACCTTATAAAATAGAGTATATATTATATAAATATATATGTAGAGGGAGAGAGAACTGGTACACGTGTCTTACGCGTATGCATACATTCGTTAGGACCGGGCTGAGCTAATCTTTTGTTAAGTGACCGTCTAGTTGTAGGCATATGAGGCCTAGATTCCATGATGTTGGACCTATTGAACCCAAGATAAAATGGCTTTTGGTTTTGATTGCATTAATCAGTCGAATGATAATTGATGTATTTTTTATATATGATATGTAAGTGATGGATGGAATGTATGTAAAACATCTGGCTATGTTAATTATGTTCTGCTGATTTTCTTTAAATGATTACAATACTCAAATTTTATGTATGGAGTCCTTGTTACTAAGTTATAATATTGTTAATTATTATACTGAAAATAAATCAGTGCGATACCCAATGGGTGGAAAACTTGTGTGGAGAAAAGAGGAAAGAACAAGTAGAAATAAACTAAATAAAACTCTTGATTTTATTCATTTGGGAGTAGGGTATTTATTGAGAACCATACGTGTGTTTTACACATGTTTGAGTACTTTTTTTTTACATTCATCTCAGACAAAAAAAAAGATAAATGACTAGAATAAAGTGGTTTGGTAAAGAGGTATGTCAAGTTTGTCTTGTATTAATTTTCTCTATTTGAAACGTGAAGAAACCCAAGAAATCATATCAATTGAAGACATGAAGATTTTTTATTTATGTGAAGAAAACTACAATAAAACATAGCAAGGCAGCTTAAAGAAGCCTTAGTTCAATGTCCACGTTTCTTCAAGTTATACATTTTTAACATATTTAAAATGTGTCAAAATTACTTTCAGTATTATTTTTTAGAATCACTGAATTTTTTAATGTTAAGAAGGTTCTAACAAAGCGCCTATTCTTTAAAACTATTATAGCAAAATACTAATTCTTTGCAATAGCCACAAAAAAATATCTATTTTAACATAATCCTTCTTAATTTCATCGATGTTATAACAATATTCCTTTTTTCTAGGTAAGTTGTAACATAATTCATATAGTTTATGTTAGTTCGTTATCTTTTTGGCTTATGTAAAGGCCTCTCATGTAGCCTTAGAGGCATTCCACTTTTTGGTCAATAAAATTTGGAGTTTCTTTCTTTCAAGAAATTTCTCTTCTAAGTTGGTGGATTTCAGCCTCTTTATGAATTTAAAGAAACCCTTTTGTTTTGTGAACTCAAGACTAAACCCTTATGGACTAAAGGGTTTAGTTTTCTTAATCTATGTGGATTAAGGATACATAAATATCTCAAAACTCACATTTTATATGGATTCGAGAACTGGTTCTGGATTTATTCCATTTAGATGCAACAACAATAAATCGAGAAACTCATCTAGTTTTACGTTGCATCAAAGTGGCAATCAATTTTATTATTTTTTGTACATTCGTGAAAAAACAAGTTGACAGCCAACCTAATTATTAGATTTGATAGCTGCAGATTTAGTCTTCATATCATCATGTCATTAAGGGAACCCACTATTTGGTAATAAAAGTTAATTTTTTATAATAAGGTGAAATAATTAAAATAAAATGTTTGTATGATGATGAAAAATATTCATAGGATAAATTTTTAAAATCAAGATTAAAAACATTTTATGTTATTAGACAAGTAAGAGATAAGACGTTAAAATAAAAGTCATGAAGGTAAGATGATAGTTGGCTGTGGCATCTAGTTGTGCATCATTAGAGATACAAGTGTTGAAGATAATAAGATAATTAAGGTGGAAAGTGATTGATGTGATGATACATCACTTGATGTCTCAATTTTGATACATGTGTCAGAATTGAGTCCCTAAAAAAATTGAATAAACTATTTTCAGTATGGAAGGAATGAAAGAGAAATATAGTTTAATGAAATACAACATCTCTTAAGACAAAAAAAGTATTTTGATGTCATAAAATTTATAAGCCTTTAGATTTAGTGGATATCCAATAAAAATTTATTGGCATGCCCTTGGATAAAGTTTGAGATAGTTATTTAGACATTATTGACATAAAAATTAAGCATCCAAATAATTTGAATGTTGAAACATTAAGTGTCCAATGTTATAATATTTCATAAAAAGTATTATTAAGTATCAAATAATGAATTTTATTGATTAAATGTGGTATTGAATATAGAATTGTCTCAAATTGAATTAGACCTAGTGATCAAAAGTATAAAACTAGTGCAACATTCAATTAATATTAATTATTATGTTTTACGACATAATATTATTTTGGCCTTTCATAGATGAAAATTGTTGAAAAACTCCACATTAAATGAAAAATAAATTAACTTCATTATTTTACATTATCTAACATAATTTACTTGATCTAACAACCAAAATGAGTTTGAAACATTATAAAGAAAGTATGAGTGATGAATTTCACATCTGACTTGTGTTTCAAAAAAAAATCATATAAATTGACCATGACCATCAACCAATGTGAAAAAATATCTATGATCAATTGTTGTACGATAGTAATATGGATGGATATGATTTTATAAGATGTCAATTGATCACAATCAACATCAACAATAACTTTTCATAACAAAAAATCAACTACATCAATGAAAAATAATCCTATATTTCAAGGAAGAATGTAGCATATATAAATTCATCATTATTTTATCCTATATTTAATTATTTTAAATTTATTAAGATGAATTTTTGCTCAACAACTAATTGAGTTATAAATGTCATTACAAAGATGTTGAGTTTATGAAATTTTAAGAATCACTTGGTATTAGAAAGGAGAGCCTTGACATTTAATGCAATACAAATAAAAAACATTTATTATAATTTTCTGTTAGTATTGAGATATGGGTCACTTTGAGCCCTTTGTCCCCTTTAAATAGTTTCTCTCTCTCCTAATTTGTAACTATTTGAGCCATGAAAAGATTGAATTATTTTTTGTGCACGAATCTCTCTCTTCCCCTTCTTCTCTCCAACCATTTTCCTCTAAAAATTGATCCATTTTCTCCACATTTTCTCTAATTTCAAGAATTACTCAATATCAATTAAATTATAATCGATAATTATTTTTTTCCTAACATGCAAGTGATGTACATAAGTATATTTGTGGAGTATTCATCGTCATTAATCATGTTATACTAAGTTCCTTAAAATAAAAAAAAGGCTTCAGATTTTATGTCCAAATAACTCGTTCCTAAGTTGTAACATGCTTTAAAAAATAATTATTGGATGATGTGAGAATTTTTTTCCAGTATAATTGTAAACTTAAAATTCCACTTATTTTATTGTAAAATTAGTAGTCCATAATCCTAATATGGCTTCAAATGCAGGGGAGATCATGCAATTTGATGGGACGTGTTAAATGGTAAAAATGTCTGTCGAGTTTATGCTTGGAAGATAGAAGGGCTAGACGACATATACGGAGGTTTAATTGTAGTAGTCTTATTATTTAGGGTGTAGGACCAAAAAAACCTGAAAAAACAACGGACTCACCCGCTGGTTTCCATGTGTTACACTGCCCCTGCGGAACTCCTACGTGTGACAACCCTTTTAAACTAACGACCACATGATTCTTTTAAAAAGACTCCGACGTAATGATTTATAGCCTTATTATAATAAAGATATATATTTAAAAATTATAATACATTTTCATGTATAAGATAATACCAACGTTGATCAAATAATGTTTAAAAATCTCAATCGGATTCTTTTGATTGGTCGGCTCTGCCGTCTCTCTCCGGGGGAACACTTTAGGAAGAGAGATCGCGGAGGAGCACGTGAAACGCACCTTCTTCTACAAGACAAAGAATATCCCGCTATGGTGTGTAGATAAGGCCCCTCTGCTTCTGCGTCTAGTCTCTCCGCCTTCGCTCTCCCCTGCAACTGCCAGCGGCTAGCTCGACCGGCGATGGCGGCTCCCGCAGCGCTGACCCTCGGAACGCCCTGCGCAGGCTTGGCCGGCGCTGCGTCAGGCCAGGGCGAGAGGCCCCGCTTTGCCAGAGTACCGGCGCGGCGCCTGCATTCTGGTTGCTTCCTCAGTAGGAATGGCGCCATTCAATCCTTCTGCAACGGGGGGACGACGCGGTCTTCAATCTCTTCGTCGAGAGCTGTCGCCCTAGATTCCGACCAATTGGGATCCTCCCCGCCCGCTGCAGAGGTAACCTCGGCAGCCTAGATCCGTGCTCTTTTCCATTTGAGGTCGGGCATGAGCTCAGTTGGGGAGATCCTAGGGCAGATTCAGTCTCCGTCCCCCGTCTCTGTCGATCGCCACCGTCTGGATGTCGCATTTCGTATTCGTTTTGGATGTTATGAGTTTTTCCAGGGCGATTTCAGCGCGGATTCATGGCGAAAAGTGCCGTCCCTTCCTAGGTTAGGGTTTCTGATGATCCACTCGGTGCGCGATGCAGGCGAAGCCGACCAAGTACTACTTCCTGGTGGCGAACGCGAAGTTCATGCTGGACGAGGAGGAGCACTTTCAGGAGCAGCTCTCGGAGAGGCTCCGCCTCTTTGGAGAGCGCGGGAGAGAGCAGGACTTCTGGCTCGTCATCGAGCCCAAGTTCCTGGACAAGTTCCCCAACGTCACCAAGAGGCTGAAGAGGCCCGCCGTCGCGCTCGTCTCCACCGATGGCCCCTGGATCACGTAAGCTCCCCCGTCTCTCGTCGTTCCTGATGATATTCCTCGCTCGATTCCCCAAACCCTAGCGGAAAACGATCAAAACCCTATCAGGATCCGATGAGTCGTTCGTGATAGTAGCTTCTAAGCCTCTCATCTGCGACCAATTGATTGAAGCAGACGTATGCTGTTCGTCCTCGTGTGGAATTTTCTCTGTTCTTGAGCAGCCTTGATCGCATTTCTGACTGATTCACGAAGAACAAGAAAAAAAAAATCTCGGACGGAACAGTGAGCTGTTGACTCATTTCTCCATGAATCGACAGCTCAACCGGATTTTTTTTCTCCCTCTCTCTCTTTCCTATCGATTTCGATGTGTTTCCATCAGAATTTGCTTACAGCGATTGGGATTGGATCCTCAGGTTCATGAAGCTGAGGCTGGACAGGGTTCTAGCGGAGAGCTTCGAGGCCGACGACCTCGCGGAGGCCCTGGCCTCCAATCCCGTTGACCTCCACTTCGAGAAGCCCCAGAACTGGGTCGCCCCGTACCCCAAGTACGAGTCCGGCTGGTGGGAGCGCTTCCTCCCTCCAAGATCCTCGGAATCAGAGGCATGAACCAGGAGTGCAGCAAGACGCCATTACCAGGAAGAAGCTCTTGGATTGCCGTTTCTGTAGAACAGACAAGTGGCAGGGAGGTGCTTGGGAGCAGCTGCTATTTTTTTTCCTTGTAGAGATGGGTCTGGATTTCCCGACGTAGCTCAGGGCCGAGCCTTGTTTAAGTTTTGCTCATCTGTATCGATTCATCATCATCGTCATGATCATCGTCATTATCATTATCATCCAACGAAGGCGCCCCCCCCCCTCTGAAAATAAATCCAGTGATCGATCTGCCAGGGTTTATGGGATGATCAATACCCAGTGAGCTACAAAAATGGAAAAAAAATTGCCATTTACTCAGGGGCAGACCCGCATCGTTCATCATGAGCAAGCCCGTGATTCATCCTCGATAATTTCATAGAAAAAAGGAAAGAAAAAAACTCTGTATATAAAAATGGAGAACTTTGCTGGGTTTGTTCATCAATGTCATCATGAGTAAACCCAAGATTCATCGTCGATAATTTCACAGAAAAAGGGAAGAAAAAACTCTGTATATAAAAATGGAAAACTTTGCTGGGTTTGTTCATCATCGTCATCGTTACTAAACCCATGATTCATCGTCGATAATTTCATAGAAAAAAGGAAAGAAAAAAACTCTAAATATAAAAATGGAAAACTTTGCTGGGTTTGTTCATCAATGTCATCATGAGTAAACCCAAGATTTATCGTCGATAATTTCACAGAAAAAGGGAAGAAAAAACTCTGTATATAAAAATGGAAAACTTTGCTGGGTTTGTTCATCGTCATCATGAGCAAATCCATGATTCATCTTCGATAATTTCACAGAAAAAAGGAATGAAAAAACTCTGTATATAAAAATGGAAAACTTTGTTTGGCTTTGTTCATCATCATCTTCATCATGAGCAAATCCATGATTCATCTTCGATAATTTCACAGAAAAAAGAAAAGAAAAACGCTGTATATAAAAATGGAAAACTTTTCTGGGCTTGTTCGTAATCGTCATCAGCACCACCCATTATTCATCCTCGATAGTTTCAAAAAATAAAATAAAAACACTATGTATTAATGGAAAACTTTGCTGGCTTTGCTCATGATCAATAGTGCCATGAATCATCGTATAATATTTTTTTAAACAGAAAAACATTATAAGCTGTAATCTAGATCGGTGAGGAGAATTTTCTGCGGATTGATGACGGATCGTAGTCTTTTCATGAACCAGGAATAAATTATGACTAAATTTAATATTTTAATTTGATTTTCTATGGTACCTATCACTAAAATCGGAGCTTGTGGGGTGAAATCTTTGACCAAAAGGACATAAAAATAATAAATTGTTTGTGGGTTTATTCAATAGCTTAATATATTCATAAGGAATATAATTGAAAAAAGCCACGTTCCGACAGCCGCTTTCTGGCCGGCTCGTTTCCCTCCCAACGTTTGAAACCGGCCGAAACGCGAGAGTATTTCCCGCCTTTGGGAAGTTTGGGTCGTCGACGTCGCGGGTTTCGATCTCCGGAGCTCTCCCTTCGCCCCGTCTGCGGGTCTCCGGTCTGCGTAGGGTTTCGATCTCCGGAACCCCCTCGGCGTTTGGAGGTCGACGTCGACAGAGCCTCGTCCAGCTCCAATCCCTCCTCCATTCTAGGGTTTCAGGGCCTCCCGCCTCGCCGCAGGGGTCTATGTGAGGATTACCGGGAGGAGAAATGTACATAAAGGAGATTTGCTTAGAGGGCTTCAAGTCCTATGCAACGAGGACGGTGGTCTCCGGCTTCGATCCCTTCTTCAACGCCATCACCGGTCTGAATGGCTCCGGCAAGTCCAACATACTCGACTCTATCTGTTTTGTGCTGGGGATCACGAACCTGCAGCAGGTTCGGGCCACTAGCCTCCAGGAGCTCGTTTATAAACAGGGCCAGGCGGGGATAACCAAGGCGACAGTCTCGATCGTCTTTGACAATTCAGATAGGAGCCGCAGTCCACTTGGATACGAAGACTGCCAAGAGATCACCGTGACCCGGCAGGTAAAGCCCAAAACTTCCCCATCCGCCTCCGAGGTTGGTTACAACGATTGGGCATAAGCAGTATACTTAGTATTGTGGCTCCCTTTATTTCACCATATTGTCTTTTAATACTGCTTCACGAACCAAATTCTACGCGAGAACTATGAAACGTGCCGCTTGAACCAATGGAACCCGCGAAGTTAAATTTTCTTTTGCGACATGTCGTAAAAATGATGTTTATCTTCAAGGTTACCTGAAATTCTGCGTTTTTTGAATTTTCCAGATGATAGAGCTTTACTAAAGATAACATCCACTCTATTGCCTCTGAATTTTAAATTTTTCCTCTTTTTTCACCGGAAGAAAAGAGTTCTTACTCTCTTTGGCCTTTGAAAACCCGACACCTATAAAGAAAGGAGAAACAGTCCCTTAGGATGCAATTATGCATCATATTGCTTTCTCATGTCATCTTGAAAGTTCCCAGAAAGCTACCAACTTTTTTTTGCTCTATTTTTAATTATTCGTTTTAGTTTGTTTCTTTCGTGTATGTTCTAGCCCCCTAGCTTTTCATACTATTACATTCAAGAGAGGAATATAATTAAGCTTCAATGGATACGTCGGATCATTGCACATGAAATTGGGAAAATAAAATCACGTTACGCAACTTGGAGATATTGACTAATGGCAGAATTACACATAATGTCCTTACCTAGGGCTTCTGGCTGTAGTTCAGTAATCGAATTGTAGAAATGAATCAATTCAGAAGACATTCAGGAAAGATCGATGTCCGGGAAGAATGGCAAAGAACATGGCATTTCTGTCATCGAGTAGCCATTATATTACAGACTTCACGACTGTTGTGATGTCCTCAAGTTTCGAACTATTTAAAGTCTAAAATTAATGTTCTTGTCTCTAACTAGTTGTATACGAGCATCTAAGAGAGCTCTGGTATTCTTCTCTGAAATTTCTGTCGTTACACTCAAACGAAAGAGCTGTCAAATAGATGTTTTCTTTT
Organism: Spirodela polyrhiza; assembly: GCA_024713555.1. Taxonomy (NCBI): domain Eukaryota; kingdom Viridiplantae; phylum Streptophyta; class Magnoliopsida; order Alismatales; family Araceae; genus Spirodela; species Spirodela polyrhiza. The sequence continues at coordinate 1,163,317 of CM046534.1, read as the reverse complement.
TGGAATGCCATTGTATCCCCAAGGATTGAAGGGTGTGAGCCGTTGTTGTAGTTACCATGTTACACCTCCCTTTGCTAGTTTTACTAGTTCTATTTTCATCTATATTCTTTTTACATCATCCTCTACTGATTCTGGCCGAGACTGTTTTAAGTTTCCAGGGTGTTTCACTGTACAGTCCTGCTCACAGTCTAGTGCTCATTCTATGTTGCCTTTCCCTGTGATTATTTTTGTTATGTCAGCTGTTTTCAAAGCTTGAAAACCTTAGCTGATTATTTCTTTGTTATCTTCCCTGGAAATAGTTTTGCTTTTTTTCTGCTTTGCGCTTTCATTGAAACTCTGTTTTCTTTGTAGATTGTCGTTGGTGGAAGGAACAAGTACCTCATCAATGGTCACCTCGCCCAACCTTCTCGTGTACAAAACCTTTTCCATTCTGTGCAGCTAAACGTCAATAACCCACATTTCCTTATCATGCAAGGACGAATAACTAAAGTCCTCAATATGAAGCCACCTGAAATCCTATCCATGCTAGAAGAGGCTGCTGGAACCAGGATGTATGAGGCGAAAAAGGAGTCCGCATTAAAGACTTTGGAGAAAAAACAGAGCAAAGTAGACGAGATAGATAAACTGCTTGACCAGGAAATCCTTCCTGCCTTAGAGAAGTTGAGGAAGGAGAGGATGCAATACATGCAATGGGCAAATGGCAATGCAGAACTAGACAGGCTCAGAAGGTTCTGTATTGCATATGATTATGTGCAGGCAGAGAAGTTACGAGAAGGTATTGGTGGAAGAGTTGAAGAAATTAAGAAGAAGATTATGGATCTGGACGGCAGTGCGAAACTAATGAACTCCGAGATTCAGGGGATGGAGACGAGAATCTCGTCTTTAGCAGCAGAAAAAGAGGCAAAGATAGGGGGTGAAATAAAAAAAGTTTCAGAGAAAGTGGATGCCCTTTCTCGTGCTCTCGTGAAAGAAACTTCTGTTCTGAGTAATAGTGAGGAATCTCTCGTGGCAGAGAAAACAGCTGCCGAAAAGGTACAAGCTCTTGTCAATTCTTAAACGTCAGTTCTTTCTCTCTCTCTCTCTCTCTCCCCCTCTGGTTTGTCTAGAACTGAGAACCTTGAGGCGTTTGCCAGTTAGAATGCATTATTCAATTCATTTATGCTTGGTTGACAGATTCACAGTAATATTGATGAAGTAAAACAGTCAATTCGAGAAAGGGAGGCTGCTGTTAAAAGAGCTGTGGATGGAGCAGCTGATGTTAAAAAAAAAGTAGAAATTCTTTCTAAGAACTTGGATGAACGTGAGAAAGAATACCAGGTATGTGTAGTGTGCTATATATTATTTTTTTTCATACAGTGCGTGGTATACTATTGCCAGTCTCACAAAGAAACATATGTTAGTCAAATTAAGTATCTGGTTGTGCTCAGGGTATACTTGCTGGCAAGAGCGGTGGGAATGATGATAAATGCCTTGAAGATCAATTGCGAGATGCAAAAACTTCAGTTGGTAATGCAGAAACAGAGTTGAAGCAATTGAAAACAAGAATTAAACATACTGAGAAGGAGTTGAAGGAGAAAAAAGGTCAACTAATGTCAAAATGTGAAGAGGCTGTTGCCGTTGAGAATGAACTTAATCAACGAAGAGGTGAACTAGAACAAATTAAAGCGTCAATGGGATCAATTGGATATGAAGATGGACAGCTGGAAGCATTACAAAAGGTTTTCTCTGATGACTTGATGCCACATTTATCTTTTCACGTTTATATAAATTTTTGCTGAGTGGTAGTTCCTATTTATTTGCCTGCCCATACTTATTTAGTTACTACTGCCACTTATAGAATAACGGCTTATTATATTTTTGTGGTCTCTGGTGTTCAGGAACGGTCCACTGAGCTGGAGATTGTGGAGAAAGTGAAAGATGAGATCCGGCTTCTTTCAGGACAGCTTGCTAACGTTGAATTTACTTATAGAGACCCTGTTAAAAATTTTGACAGATCAAAGGTGAAAGGTGTTGTTGCTAAGCTCATTAAAGTGAAGGATAGCTCTACAGTGACCGCGCTTGAGGTTAGTCTTGGGAAGATTAGTTTTTCGGGTTTTTTATCTTATCACTGTTTTGGTAAAGATATTGTTATCAGAAAAGTTAGAATATTCACTATATTTGGTTCTTCAGGTTGCTGCTGGAGGTAAGCTATTTAATGTTGTCGTAGACACGGAGAATACTGGAAAACAGCTTCTCCAGAATGGGGATCTTAGGAGGCGGGTGACTATAATACCATTGAATAAAATTCAGTCGCATACTATTCCACATAGAGTGCAACAGGCTGCTGTTAGACTGGTCAGTTTGCATATATTATTGTTAAATTTACGATTTTGTTCTTCTTTATTATTTTATTGCCTGTGATATTTTTTATAGGTTGGTGATGGTAACGCAATGCTGGCACTTTCTTTGGTTGGCTATGATGAAGAGATCAAGGTAAGCACCTTTTTGCGTAGTCATTTTGTTTTTGTACTCGATATTTGGGTTCAGTGATATTTCATGGTTAAATTAATTATTCAATTTATTAATAGTTTAACAGCTTTGAACCTTTTAATTTTTCAAATGGTCTATATAGACGTAGGGACATCACATCACTCGCATTTCCTTTTCTCAATCTTATCTTCTGATTTGTTTTGAATAGAATGCTCATTGTACATATCAGTACTAGTTGCTCATTGAACTTTTTGGGAACCCCTAATCACTTCTATTCATTGCAGACTGCAATGGCTTATGTCTTTGGTTCATCTTTCGTTTGCCGAAGTACTGATGCAGCAAAGGAGGTAAAATCCATCACATTTTTTTAAACATACGTGTACATTGGAAATTATTACTATCCTGGTGTGCTACTTGTTGATGTAACTCGAAACTTCACGAATTTCAAGATAATATGGGTAAGGCACTGTAATTAAAATGAAGGCAGCATGTACTAACATAAGATCTTTATATAACTGTATTAGGCTAAAAGTCGTTTCTTTTCCGTGAATGTAATGTTTCATATTTCCTGCAACCTGGACGATCAGACAACCATGTTACATGCGATTTACCCTCATGGTGCACTATCATCAACTGTGACATTCTTTTTTGACTTCCTATTGGTAGTTGCATTAGTTCCAATATTATGGCACCATCACATCTGAACAACTCCAAACTGTTTGATGCCATTTCTTGCAAAATTCGCATGATAATTTTAACTTTGTTTCTTCCAGAGCTTTAATTCTGGTCGTTTTCCAAATCTAAGTGGGTTATTTATATGCATCAATGGTGTACCTTGTCGGGGTTTCCTTTTACTCTTGTTCTACCTTCAACCTTCCGAATTGATTACTCTCAACTTCTTGCTTTTTTTACCTTGCATTGTTTGGTTGACCTAGACATGAGTTTTCAGTGTAAGTATGGCCTTGCATGGATTTTTTTTTGTATTTCTTACTGTTGCTTGGCATTGTTTTAATGTAGAAATTTTTTATGTGACTTTATTTTCTGATGAGCAATTTAGGTTGCTTTTCGCAAGGAAATCTCCACCACAAGTGTCACTCTTGAAGGTGACATTTTTCAACCAAGTGGTCTTTTAACTGGTGGCAGCCGCAGGTAACACTCATGTCAACATCCCCTCTGTATTTATTTTAGGCTAAAACTGATTTTATTTAAAAGATGAACTTCTCATCGTCACAGAAGCTAAATACGCAAACTACTTTTTTGCGGGCTATCCTGAAACTACATTTTCTGCGTATTAAGTTACGAAAGTAAAAGCACCACTATTTTTGGCAAGTAACATGCTTATCTTATCTGATTCCAATAGAAATGGATGAATGGTAGTCGGTGTCTCTGTCCAAAAGTCATGATGTCTTATTAACTCTACTATTCTTTGCAGAGGTGGTGGAGAATTGTTGAGGCAGCTTCATACTCTGGCCGAAGCAGAATCAAAGCTTGATATCCACAAAAAGAGATTGTCAGATATAGAAGAGAAGGTTCTTGTGGTCTTTCATTTTGTTAGATAAAAAATAAATAATATCTACAGATATTATAATCAGTTTCACAATTGCTGTCCATGGAGGGTTGACAACTGAGGCATATCTACCGCAATAATATATAAACGTCAATAATAAAATTCCCGAACAAGCAAAAATGCAAATATTCTGGTTAGTGATAACTGAAGTTTTTGTTCTTGTTTGTAGATTTCACAGCTTCTACCACTCCATAAAAAGTTCATGCAACTAAAATCTCAGCTTGATCTCAAGTCCTATGATCTTTCACTCTTTCAAAACAGAATTGAGCAGAACGAGCACAGCAAGGTCACTACCTGGCCATTCCTGTTTGGTTTTTCTATGGTTATATTAACTAATCTGTAATGCTGAAGTTTTGTCATTGCTTTAGCTTGGTGAGATAGTGAAAAAACTTGAGCAGGATCTTGAACAACTGAGGCTGGGCGAGAAGAAAACACAAATGCTCTATGACAGTTGTGTTTCTGCCGTTTCTATGCTTGAAAAGTCTATCACAGATCATGGAGCACACCGTGAGAGGCGACTAAATGACCTGAATAACACTATAAAGACATTAAAAGCGGACTTGCAGTCTGCCTCAGTTCTGCTGAAGGTATTTATATGTGCTTTGACGGGAAACTCATGCTTGGATATATCTACCATTTTGGAATTTCAATTATATTTCTCGGTTAGCTGACTTTTTCCGTCATTCACTACCTCATCTGAGATTTTGCATGAACAAACATTCATCTATCAGTGAAATGTTAGTATTATGTGTAAACAATCAATGCTAGAGGATGCTTTAGAAATATAGCAGAAGATTGGGAACTGTATTGTGAATTGACTTTTTTAATGGTATTCATGCTGTCTGAAAAGCAAAGAGAGCAGATTGTGTATACTGCTGTCTACTGGCTCATGGTGGTTGGCTTATTAAGAGTGGAGGGGAGGGGGTGAGGAATATTTTCTGATGTCTTCCTTTAAAAGCTTGCCATTCAGGGTAATTATTTTAGAGATCAGCTTGTTGATTTGAGTCTAGAACAGCTCCAATTATTCTCCTTGCGACGTTGAACTCCATTTCGAGACAAGTCTGTGGGTGTTTCAGTCTCTTACGTGCATCTCTGCTATCAGGAACACGAAAACGAAAGACAACGGCTAGTAATGGAGAAAGATGCCTCCCTTAAGGAGCTCGCTTCACTGGAAAATCAATTGGCTTCCATAGAAGTCCAGATTGGCGTCCTCACTGAAGAAGTGAACAAACAGAAAGCTGAGGTGGGTGGCAATCGCTTTCACAGGGCCGATCGCAGGAGCCAACCACTGTATGATAGAGAGGCTATAAATGTCTTCAGGCTGTTTAAATTATTTGGGTTTTTTCTTTTATTTTTTTCTAAAAGAGGCAGCGCCTCTCTCTCTCTCTCTCTCTCTCTCTCTCTCTCTCTCTCTGATATTGACATTATCATGATCACTTTTATTTTATTTTAAAATGAAATACTTTTTTTTTTCCAGGTTAGTTCCATTAAACGTGACTATGACCAAGCCGAGTCCGAGTTGAGGTCGATTCGCTCAAAGATGAAGGAATGTGACTCGGAGATCAGTGCTATTGTGAAGGAGCAGCAAAGACTTCAGCAAAAAATTAGCGACGAAAGCCTTGAAAGGAAGAAGATGGAGAATGAGGTACTTTCGGCAGCTTCCAATCCGTGCAAGGCCACAGGAGCTACATCAATTAAAGGCTTGCCTTTCAGGTCAAACGAATGGAAGTGGAACAGAAGGACCTTGCTTCTTCTGTCGACAGATTGCTTCAGAAGCACAGCTGGATAGCCTCCGAAAGACAGCTCTTTGGAAGGAGCGGAACTGACTACGATTTCTCTTCCCGGGATCCCACCAGGTCAAAGGAAGAGCTCGAAAAGCTTCAGTCGCAGCAATCTGGGCAAGTACCCTTCTCTCGGTTGCATGCATTCGGTTGACCCAGCGTTCCGTTGACTTTTGATATTGACTCTTGACTGTAGTCTTGAATGAAGCGACCTCGCGGTGTGCCCACTCTCACTCTCTGTTTGACTGACACTGCTCTGATCTGCCTCCTACAGTCTTGAAAAGAGGATCAATAAGAAGGTCATGGCGATGTTTGAGAAAGCGGAAGATGAATACAACGACCTCATATCCAAGAAGAACATCATCGAGGCCGGTTCCCTTTGGCAACAGCTCTCTGATTTTCCTGCACCAGAAGAAAACCCATCGGCTTCCTGTTCTTGGCTGATAACGATGGCTGGTCCTTGCAGAACGATAAGTCAAAGATCAAGATGGTGATTGAGGAGCTCGACGAGAAGAAGAGGGAGACCCTGAAGGTCACCTGGGTCAAAGTGAACAAGTGGGTGCTCCTCCCCGTGTTCCTGAATCTCTTCTCCATCTTGCAGCGGGATTCAGCTGGGTTCATCCTAAAAGAATCCTCCATTTGCAGAGATTTTGGGTCGATATTCTCCACTCTTCTGCCGGGCGCCATGGCCAAGCTCGAGCCTCCCGAAGGCTGTTCTTTCCTGGATGGCCTTGAGGTCCGCGTTGCATTTGGGAGCGTCTGGAAGCAGTCCCTGTCGGAGCTGAGCGGAGGGCAGAGATCTCTTCTGGCTCTCTCTCTCATCCTGGCATTGCTTCTCTTCAAACCCGCACCTCTCTACATACTGGACGAGGTGCCCCTCATCGTCCCCTCTTTCCTGATCCAGCATCAATATTTCCCCGTTTTTAATTTTTTTTATTTAAGTAATTCATAATGTGAGGCAGGTGGACGCTGCTCTTGACCTCAGTCACACGCAGAACATCGGGAGGATGATCAAATCCCACTTCCCACACTCTCAGGTTCTCCCTGCTAAAAATTATTTATGGTAATATCTGGGTCTCTTTTTTTATTGAAATTACTCTGATTCTGGTAAAAATGTTCTTCATCAGTTCGTCGTGGTCTCCCTGAAAGAGGGGATGTTCAACAATGCAAATGTTTTATTCCGGACCAAGTTCGTCGATGGGGTCTCCACAGTCCAGAGGACAGCCACCTCAAAATGATGGAGACTTAGAACAGGTAACACAGTTGGAAGCTTCTTCTCAATCATCGTCCTGGTGCCCTCCCATGTTCCTTCTCGGAAATAAATATTTCCTCTATGAATATATTTAATGGTACTTTCTCAAAATAGAAGCTAAAACTCATCTTTATAAAAAAAAAGGCCTATAATCTTTCACAATTAAAAACAATTGTCTGCAGGCCAGCCCCTTCTCTCCCCGCAGCAATTGGTGTCTCAGGAAGCCTCCCTCTGTAAAGTATCCGTCCCCCAAACCCCCTCCTCTCTCTCTCTCTCTCTCTCTCTCTCTCTACCCCCCCCTCTCTCTATCTATCTTATCTCTCTGTATACTCATAACTTATCTTCCCGCTGCACCTTGGTCAATGCTCTATGTTTGGAAAGTGGTTGCCTTTGGCTCGAGCATATATATCCAATCTCGTTGACTATTGCCTATGTTTTTGTGCTGGGTTGAAGATTGAATCATCCAACTCCGAACGCTCTGAGCACTCTTTGCAATGACCATCTGCTTCTGTTGGGATCTATAGCATCACTGCCCCAGAGAGTTTGCTAGAGTCAGAGGCGTGAAGTTCTGGTCAACCATAACCTAGGTGGGTTGTTGGGAAACAATGGCCTAAGCATGATCTGGGGGGAGGGTTGGGGCTGTTTATAGTCAACCACTCTTGATCTTTATGGGCCTTTCTGAAGTCAACCACCCTTGATCTTTATGGGTAGTGTTTGAGTGTTCTTCCAGCTTGGTATGGGGAGAAGAAGAAATCTGGCTCATTGATTCTCCCTGATGGAGAGATCTTGCTGGAAGATTTTGGAGACGAATGATTTACCAAGAAGAAGTGGGAGAGAAGGCCCAGGAATTCTCTTTACAGATTTTTTTCGTTCCTCATGCTTCCGCCGGGGGGAGCCCCGCGATCTCCCGCAGCGGCTTCCACTCCACCTTCCTCCTGCAAGTTTTGCCTCTGCACAGTGAGCTGGTGCGGCCATGGCGGAGTCGCCTTCTTCATCGGAGGAGAAGAGAGCGGCGGTGGGAAGAGCAGAGGAGCTCACCAGTTTCCGCATTCGGCGATGACCCGGACCTTGGGGCGCAGTGTGGGGAGCAGCGCCAGGAACTGCAGCTCCGCCTTGGACAGCACCTGCCGAGCTTCAATCCATGGAGAATTCAATTGGGGTTACACAATCGAGAGGAATGGGGTAGGGGAAGAGGGAGGGGGCGACGACCTTGGCTTCAATTATCCAGAGGACGAGGCCCTTGGCGTCGGGGGGCAGCACCGAGAGCCTGTAGTCTACCTCCGGCGGGAAGTACCACCGCGCTATGGGCTGCCTCCCCAGATGCGGCTGCAGCAAAGCGTTTTTAGGGTTCCCCCCTCTGCGTCAGTAACAGCAAGGAGAAGAAATCAAGCAGCGGAGACGACGAAGCAGAGGAAGAAGAAACACTGGAAGAAGAAGAAGAAGAGGTGGCAATGGCGGGGGCAGGTACGGACGGGGCAGACGGGGTGGATCTTGGTGAGAGTGGCCTCTGGATCGCCGAGGCCTCGTGCCGAGACGTCGAGGAAGCGGTAGCCCTGGTAGCGGAGCCGCGTGAGGTAGCGCCCCTCGTATCCTCCCTCGTGCGGCGTGTAGAAGGCCAGCGCCTTGTGCTCCTCCACATCCGCCAGCCACCGCCCCAGGTCCGGCCGCACCAGGTCCCCTCCGATCAGCTCCGCGATCCCGCACCTCACCCCCGCCGGTCGCCGCCGCCGGAGCTGCGGCGGCGCCGCCGAGATCCGCCGCCCCGTCGAGCCGATCGCCGCCGCGACGACGCCCCCTGCGACGGCGGCGGCGCGCTCCTCAGGCCGCCGGCGATGTAGTTGGCCGCGCAGGACATCTCTCTCTCTCTGTCTCTCTCTTCCTTTCTTCCCTCTTCTTCCCGCAGGCGGCGGAGGTTTGGCGGGAGGTTTTGTGGCGGAGGAGGGGGTCCGGGTGGATCAGATGGGCCCATCGAACACCAACCACTGGATTGGATGGGCCAGTAGGGGCCTACTGGGTGGCCCGATTCCATATTGGGCCACGCCCACTGATTGTACGCTTATGGGCCCAATTAAATCTGTGTGGGACCCACCTAAACATTAGATGGGCTTGTTGATGATCGACCCATTAAGACTTGCGTTGCCTTTGGCTATTTGGGCCTTCGCGCGGGACACCGTAAGATTGCTTGCGCACGTGCAGGCACGTGGCTGGAGGCGCTCTTCTGCAGACGTCTGATTTACATAAATTAATTAATTATATTATTAACATATTATAATTTTTTTAATTTGTATGATTTCAATTGATATTCCGTATTCGACCGTCAAATTTCGATCCACGTCACAGTCCACATCTGTGGGTCCCAGTGGGATTATATGGGCATTGGCCCAACACATTAATGGGCCTCTTGCCAAAAATAGGCCCATTAAAAATGTACCTGGCCTTTGATTCATTGAGCTTCGCGGGGGCGCGTGCGCGAATGCCGTAAGCTTGATTCTGCACGTGCATACACGTGAGTGGAGCACGCTTGGTTTACGTAAATTTGTTGTTTGTTATAACATAAATATTAATTTGGAAAATTATTTTATATTCGACCATCGAAATCGATCCACGTCCCGATGGGCCCCACGCCATAATGAGGAACCGCCATGGTAAGTTCACGTGAGATGGGCCCACCGAGAACGAACCGTATCCCATGACGGCGTTCTTCTGACCTGGCGTGCAAAGATGGAATATGCGCCATCCCCCCATATGACGTCATCAAATCCGACGGTCAAGAATGGGAGACGATAAATCTCGTAAAGTACGGAACGGACTGGTCCAATTCGCCACCCGTTCTAGCTATCCCATCTCTCTCTCTCTCTCTCTCTCTCTCTCTCAGGCTAGGAAAAATTTTCTTGGCTCCTCAGATAATTCAGATTTTATTGGAATGCCCTCAAATTATTTAAATATATTTTTTTCGTGGGAAAGTAAGTTAGATATTAACAATGGCAGCCCAAATCGATAAAGTTCCCGACTTTGGAGAACGTACCGACTTAATCGACAAATCGAGAAAAATTAGCCATCAAAATTGTCCCTCTCTTTCTCTCTCTACCTCTCTCTCTATCTACCAGTCTGTTAGAAGACGACAGGAGCGAGTAGTTGATGCTCGTTTTCCACCTACCTTCAAGCTCTCCGCTGGATTCGCACGTGGCCAGGAGGCTCGCCGGAGAAGACGCCGGCGGCGGCGGCGGCGGCGCCACCGTCTACATCTCCGGCGGTGCAACTCCGCGGCCTCGAGGATGCTTCCTGGAGTCGTCGACGTAAAAAAGGCTGGTGACGGCATTTTTAGTATAACACCCCATCAATTTAAGTATTGTGTACTTACTATCCTTTCCACATATTAGATGCCATATTAGGGGTACTTGTGAGACTAATATTTAGAAGATATTATTTTAATTCGTGGCATTTGTGTTGTGGGGGTATAAAAATAAATACTTTAGTAGGAAGTTATATCGTCGCCCCCATGATAAAGAGTCACTTGTGGTTGGTTGGAGCCCGTGAATAAAACAAGAGGCAGGAGGAAGGATCTTCCTCCGACTAGATTCTTCGGAACGCGGCGAGGGAAGGGTGTTCATATTCTCTCACCTTCCACTGGGTTTCTCCCTGCTCACGCGCTGTGGGGGAGTTTGGAACCGCGAGAAGGCAGGCGGTCCGGGGACTGAAGCGACCACTCGGCGTTCAGGTTCGTACGGGACGTGCAGTCCGTAAGGAGAGCGGTGTATGTTGGGTATGATTTTTTTTCTCTCTGTTTTTCGCTGCTTCGTATATTTTGGATTTTTTCCCCAAAAGATGATTGCCTGGTCCCTTTTTCGTGGCGATGGCTGATATTTGGGAACGCCGGGAGGTTCCTGGAATATATTGGGAAATAGGAACGCTTACGAGCACGTTGGCTCTGAAAGAGTTGGTTCTTCTTTCGTAGGATGTTTCTTTCAGTGAGAATTTAGATTTATGGAGGAAAGTGTGTGGGATATTTCTGGTGATCTGTCGATGTTTTGATGTTCCTATTGGCGTTAAGGCGTAATTAGTTTTTGAAAGAATAAAGAGAAAAAAAATCGGTTGTATCTTTATATTACTTTGAGCCATGTTATTATTTTCGTTTATCTATTTTATGTATCGTTTTTGCTTCATTGTTTTCGATGTGGCTTCTTTTACTGTTCTTCGTTTATGGAAACCTTTTGCCTTGTGTTTCATACAGGAAGGAACTTTTATCTATTCAGATAGAGTGAAATCGGTCTGGTCATTTGACAGAGGTTTCAGGTTCCTCTGAGTACGTATGCGCTAATTGATATCCAGAAAGGTTCCTGTTGCCACAAAGAATTTTATACCTTTTTTCTGAGAGTGTCCCCTTTCTCGGAAGTACAAGCAGAATGGAGAGAAACTTGTTATCTACTATCCTCGCTACCCAGGGTGGAGGAAAATCCCTGTTGGATAGCATGATGTTTGCTGTTCTACCTATTGCAAAGGTCTTCACTGTGTGCTCCCTGGGGTTACTCATGGCCTCAAAGTATGTCAACATTCTACCTGCTAATGGTCGGAAGCTTCTAAACGGGGTAAGTAGTAAATAATATTTCAGTATTTTTGCGGCAATGCATAAAAACCATTCTTCCTCTAGTTTAGATGTCAAACAGTCCGTTTTCTGGAAGTTTTCAGGTATCATTCCTCGAGTTATTTTGAAATTGAATAATTACATTAAATTGATTCTAACTTCATTAAGCTACACGAAAAACTTGTTATTCCATGGAGAGATAGCTCAGGCCGGATCAAACTCATTGCTTCTGATTATACCCATTTCCAGTGCCTACGTGCTTGAATAACTAACACCGTTGCAAATATCTGCTGCAGCTGGTCTTCTCTCTTCTTCTTCCTTGTCTGATTTTCTCACAACTTGGGCGAGCAATCACATTACAGAAAATGATTGAATGGTGAGTACCTCTGTATTTTTGTTGTTGATTACAGGATCAGTTAGGTGAGACGTGACTTCAGAATTTATGCATCATTTCATAAGTACGCTATATGTTAGCCTAAAATGAGACCTTAGATAAAGGAAATACAACCTATTGATCTGAAAAACGTTTAGATTTTATATATATATTTTTTGTGAGAAGCTAAAACATTAAGTTCCTGTTATATTGTATGTGGGCTTAATGATGACTGAAAGTTTCATCAGGTTAATATACTGCTTCTAGCTTTCTTGATGGGATAGTCAGAACTCCTATCTTATTCATAGTTTCATTTTTAAAACAATTGGAATTGTATATTTGAAGGCTGTTGATGATGGATCTCCATTTGCAGGTGGTTTATTCCAGTCAACGTCCTTCTTGGTACAATATCAGGTTCATTGATTGGTTTTATTGTCGCATCTATTATCCGGCCTCCTTATCCATACTTCAAGTTCACTATTGTACATATTGGAATAGGTAAGTTTCTTTCCTTTTTTTCCCTAAACTTAAAAGTTATATAATGACAACAAGCTTCCGTTTTGATTTGAAGATTTCCCGATTTTATTCCTATTTTTTCCTTTGATGAATCAGTAGCCCCCTTCTCTGCTTTTTTTTTTTCTCATGTTTTGGTTTGCATATGCCTAAAGATGAATCAAAAGCAAAGTCTGGTCAATATTATTTTAAGAAGTTTCATTTGCTTACTGAAGGAGCACTTAGCAGTCTGATTCTTGCCTATGTAGGCTAGTTCCATGCGGAAAATGTAAAGAAAGTATGTTGTATACAGACATAGTTGATTATTGAATACTAGTGGATGTATCTGAATTAGATAATTGAAATTCTTCGTCGGTTTACTCAAATTCAAATCATTCTATCCCTCGTTATTTAGTCTTGTCCATTACACATCCATGTACACATCTATTTATGCATGCATTTCAACCATAGAAAATTTATGTTTGTTCGAAGTGAACATTTGAGCGGGAATTAGGAGTGGATTTTCTCTAGCACTGATAAGATTCTGCTGTATGAAGGGTGGATCACTTCTCACCATATTTGTTATTATGTCATAAATTTGGTCCTCCACTTATTTTTTTTGGGTAAAATGCAGGGAATATCGGAAATGTTCCTCTCGTTTTAATTTCTGCTTTGTGCCGAGATGCAACAAACCCTTTTGGTGACTCTGACAAATGTAGTGCAGATGGGACTGCATATATCTCATTTGGACAATGGGTAAGTCTGTCCACTGAATTATCACCGTTTTCCTTTTCAATGGTTTATATTTATACTTTTCAACTAGATGTTTGGAAAAACCTCTTCGGTTCTGCTTTTTCTTTTTCTGTTATCTGGGGAATTTCTTCATTTATATTTTTTTCTTTTTCATAGCCTTTTCATTTTTTGTAGTTTATCCTCCCAGCCACAACTTATCTCTCTCTGCCACCTATAAACTTTTGTTAATGCTTTAAATGATTAATTTTTTCTAAAATTACTGAGCTAATAGTTACTGCCTATCATATTTTCTCTAGTTATTACATGTCAGATTTTCTATGTTTTTGTATTTCTCACTAATCTAATCGTTTGAAAACTTCTGTTTTGTGTTGCATTGGAGGTTGGTTAAGAATATCTTAAATTATTCTTACATAGATGATATCTTCCTGGGAACATAAAATTGTACCTCAAAGTATGTTTTTGTGGCAGGTTGGCGCCATTGTTCTGTACACATTCGTGTTTCAGATGCTTTCACCTCCACCTGGAGGTTCCTTTGATTGTCCCGAAGTGGAAAAACTTCCGATTAAAAGCCCCCCCTTTAATCCTTCACCAGAGCAAGTGCCTCTACTAACTGCGCAAGGACTTGAGCCATCGGAGCTTCCTTCTAAGGGAGGAAAGGTAGAAATTTATGAAATTAATCTCGTAATTTCATTCTTTTATGTTTCTAAATATGTTAAAGGATCTGAAGGAAGTCTGCCAATCAAAACTTGTCTCTTGATAGTATTCATACTCATAATGCCCAGCTTCTTTTCTTCGATTTTTTAAATGAGTTGTTACAATATTAAATCATGCTTCTTACATTCTCCACATAATTGAGAGCTTACTTAAAATGCAACTAAAGGTGTTTTTTTAGCCGCTCAGCACCAAGTGGCTCTCTTTATATGCAGATATTTTATAAACGGAAATTGTTTGTGACTATAAATATGCACTCTATGTTTTTAGAACTATCATCATAGTCTACCTCATTAAATTGATGAGCAGTAGCATGTTTTTGCTTCCAAGGTTGGTTTGAGCTCATACTTCGGCTTCCTAGCGAGTAGAAACTTGGTAAATGTTCTTCTAATCCCTTGCAAGTGCGGGAGTACTCTTGAGGTTGATCTACTAACGTCCTCATCGAGGCCATGTCTCAAAAGTGGACAAAGACGAAATGATAAAACTGTTCTGTTAAAAAGAAAAAAAAAAGGCTTCATTGAAGGATTCGTACAGGTCCCAAAAATTCCAGAACATTGCAATTCTAGGTTAGGGAACTACAGTATATTCTACCCGGGAAATGAGAAATACTGTAAAACATTGGATTCATTTGTTGAGGGAATCTAAAATATAATGAATTTATTGGCTTTTGTTGAACTTTTTAATGTAGATAAAATTCGTTAATTATGGTTTTTCTGCTCCAGATAAATAGCATCTTGTGGTTTTTGATGGAAAAACTGAAGTTGAAGCAGATTCTTCAGCCGCCTATAATTGCATCTGTAAGTTGCCCGCCTAAACTTGACTCAGTACAAGATTATTTTACTGTGCAATGATACTGTTTTCTGCCTTCTTTAGAAATTCTTAGTCCCTGGTAAGATTCCATGAGAATATGAAATCTGTAGAATGAAGCCCTATGGATAATTTGTCTCTGGACTAGGGTATACCATTGGCTGCATCATGTCCTTTGGAGTTTATTGCTGATTTTTTTCCTGATCAACTGACTCAGCTATCTTGGTCATGCTTCTTGAGCCAACCAACACTCTGGAAGGAAAGTGAACAAATTTCATGAAGCTGATCACTTCTATATACTCAGCTGAATCATAATCTATAGAGAAGGCCAATCGAGTAATTTTGTATTTGACTTAAGTAATTCGAAAACCATACTATGTGCATTTGTGACACTCTTCAGTGATTTTGAGGCTGTTCTTTTAAGGAATTTTTTTATTGTAGACGCTCATCTATTTTAAGAGGTGGCAACTTAAAATCAACTGACAATGCTCTTGCAATCTAATTTATGCTTTTTGCTTGTCACAGATTCTGGCCTTGGTTATTGGAACCATACCTTTTCTAAAGCGCTTGATTCTTACGGATGATGCTCCATTCTTCTTTTTCACTGACAGCTGCATCATTCTGGGGTACGCCATTGATTTGCATTATTTATCTTGGACAGTTCAAGCTCATTCTTATCATGGGTGTTTTTCCTGTTAAGCTACTTTTGATGATTGATGATATATGAAAATAGTTTTTGCCCTAAATTGTTTACTTTCAGTGGTACTATTTTATGTTTCTAAATCTGACTTCAGCTTTTACTTCCATTAGTCATGCTGGGAAATGAAATAGTGCTTATTTTATGTTAGATTGTAGTTTTAGAAGCAGTTTGGTAGAACATCAATTGGAACTGAAAGGAAACACTCTTAGAACAGAAGAACAAGGTACAACAGACAAGGACACTGAAGGTAGAAGTGACCAGTCGGAATGACTGATCACCTTGGAGGATATTCCAGAGATCCTCCCACTCTCCACTTGGTCTGCTATCTCCAGATGCCCCCACTGGGTTGATCTTGTGCCCTTCTTATAGATCTGTGGTCCCCCCTATTTAACTCTGCTAACCATTTCTAGGGGTCGGTTCCTCTCCTCTTTCATTTACTGACCCAGATGGTTCACCTTCTGTCGGTTGGAGGCACCTCTTATGATGCCGTTGATATGTTATTAATGGCGTCATACCACAGTTCTATGGCACATACTTGACGAGACCAACATATATGAATAGTCTTTCAATTAAATTATGCTCAAATTTTTTTTTTTAAAACGGATCTCTCTCTCTCTCCCAGTACCATCATTTTAAGGTTTATGTAAATTTTGAGAACTGTAAGATGGGCAGCTTGTAAATGAAATCTATTCTGATAAATATGATGATAGTAGGGAACTTTCATAATATTAATCAATTCTGAGAAATTATGATCATTTATTTTATCGTGTTTCCTTTGATTTACAACCGAACCTGTTGGTATTTTGTCTATACAAATTTGTCCTTGCCCAACAGCGTTCCTTATTGTTTTATTCTGAATACATCTTCATTTTTTTTTTTTTGCCTCTCATAATCCGAGAAGTCTTCTAATAGTTCTCCATCTTCTTCTCTCCTTGCTCTTTCCTACTTTTCCCGACACTTCCTTTTGAGGACATCGATGCAGCTTTATTATTTTCATTTAATGAAAAATGTATATTTTATGGCATATGAAAAATCAAAGTCCCTTCTCTCATGAAGCAACGTATTATTGAAATGGATGAAACTTTATAGTCTATATATGCGCTTCAGTTCAAATAAGAATATTTTAATAATCTATAATTGCATCTAGGAGTTCCTCTGTTGAGCTAATCTAGTTCATCTTGATGCTTCCTTGCTCATAGTCTTGGTACGATCATGTAGATCAATGGAAGCCTTGATCTCACAATAATCTTGATTAATGGCAGGGAAGCAATGATTCCGTGCATTTTGCTGGCTCTGGGGGGCAACCTGATCGACGGTAAGTCCGTTCCACTTCTATGAACAGCTCTCTCCGAGTTCATATACTTGGGTTCATTTCCATGAAGTATCCCTCTTCTCCGCATCAAAAGTCAAATAATCTCCAAATATTTCCTCTTTTTCTCTCTGGGATCATGCCCGAGTCAACGCTTATTCGAATTATCAGAACTAAAAGAAACCATTGCGTGGGAAGACAATAATAGAAAAGCCCTGGACTCTTGAACTCAGTTGACTTGAGATCATCGACAGCTCACCCTTCATCGGGGGCGCTGTGATTTCTAGGCGAATTCCAACAATTCATGTTCAGGACTCATCGGTCGTCCTCAGATCCGAGCCAGGGAGAGGAGGGCAATTTGATGGTTGACTTCCCTTGTTCCTCGGCTGTTCTTCAGGGCCCGGAAGCTCGAAGCTGGGGATTCGGACAACAGCCGCCATCATATTTGCGCGCCTGGTGCTGGTTCCGCCGACGGGGCTCGGCATCGTCTCCTTGGCGGAGAAGCTGGGTTTCTTCCCCAGAGATGACAAGATGTTCAAGTTCGTCCTGCTCCTCCAGCACTCCATGCCCACCTCGGTTCTCTCAGGTAAATCTTCAACCCGCAGCACGCCTTTTGGTAAAATCTCTGGTTAGGAGGAGGCTGAGGGGTCTAGAGTTGACTTGGCCGCGGGCTGGAGGCCCCGCCGGCGTTGACGCCGCCTCATGTTGGGACCATAACACACGAACTCAAAGTAGCTAAAAAGTCAAAATCTGATTGAGAGAATAAGGAAACTTGAGATTCCCATTAAAGTTCTTGGTGTTGGCTTGCCCGTCCTTGTAAACATCAACAGAAAGTTGTTTTTTTTTTCTCTCCTAGTTTTTACCCATTCCCATGCTTGTATCAACCTCTCTCTCTCTCTCTCTCTCAAACTCCCCTTGATATCGGATTGATCAGGCTGTCATTGACCAGGAAGCTCCTCTTTTCCAATTGACTCCAGGTGCCGTCGCCAATCTGAAGGGCTGCGGGAGGGAGGCGGCGGCGGTGCTCTTCTGGGTCCACGTCTTCGCGGTGTTCTCAATGGCTGGATGGATCGTTCTCTATCTAAACCTGCTCTTCTGAGGTCTCTCTCTCTCCCTCTCTCTCTCTCTCTCTTCTCTCTCTCTCTCTCTCTCTCCTCCCTCCCTCTCTCTCTCTCTCTCTCTCTCTCTCTCTGCCCTTCAACTGGGCTACCCAGTGGAGGTTCTCCTCGAGAAGGATGCTGGTTTTGCAATCTCTCATCCCACTAGCTCAGCTGTATATCATGTGAAGAAAAACCACACGGGGGCGATCTCATCGCCGAGAATTCTCGGCGAGTGAAGTGTGGGTCCCAATACAATTTCCTCATCTCCCTTCGCGTTTTATGCCCTGCCGTCTAGAGAGTTAGAGGGGTTACTTTCTCTCTCCTCGTGGGGCGCGCCCATAGGAGAAAAATATTAAAAGTTCATATTAATTTAAATACTCCTCCGCTTTCAGGCTAGGCCTCATAGTGGGCCCAAGGTCAGAGGCCCCGGGGCTAAGAGAGCGCCCTCTCTCACTACTTTTACGGTCCGCCCCTCCCCATCACCAAAGTTTTATCTACTAATAGTAACACGGGCGGGCCTCATGGGCCGTTGACCCCCATCTCTCTCTCCACGCAAGGAAGCAACGTAGCTGCTGCGGTCGGTTATATTTTCTGTTTCTCTTGAAGCTATCCGAGCTCTG
This sequence comes from Spirodela polyrhiza, assembly GCA_024713555.1. NCBI lineage: Eukaryota > Viridiplantae > Streptophyta > Magnoliopsida > Alismatales > Araceae > Spirodela > Spirodela polyrhiza. The sequence continues at coordinate 1,144,801 of CM046534.1, read as the reverse complement.
CGATTAATCTCGGGCAGGGTGACGGCCGTGGAAACCCTAGAAAATCAAGTAGAGGGAGAGAGGCCCTAGACGTCTCCGCATGGGATGATCCTGCAAGCCGTCCGAGAGAGAGAGAGAGCGAGAGAGAGAGAGAGAGAGAGAGAGAGAGAGAGAGAGAACCCTTTCATTGCTGCTCTCTCTGGAGCACAGAGAATCTCCTTTCTCTCTCTATCTCTGTACATGTATCTCGTTGATGGTGTGGCAACAGGAAGAGGGTACGAGAGATGGGACCATTCAAATCGGACAGCGTTCTCTATTCCGAAGAGTAGTAATTCTGGAACGCGGTGGGTGCCCGGGTCACGGATTCTATGAATGGAGGCATCGATGGGCTTCAGACAGATTCCGCTCCCACTGCTTGCTACCACCGCGAGTACACACTGAACTGACGGGGCAAACCCAGTCGTGTCGGCCCCGAAAACGATAAACTCCAGAGAGAGAAAGGAAGAGAGAGGAGAAAGAGAGGTGTTCCCGCTGGAGGAAACAAGGGTGATGTCTCAGAGGCGCAGTGAAAGAGAGAGACGATAGATGACCTCCTAGTGAGAGAGAGAAGCGTGCCCATACTGGGGGAAACAAAGGTGTCTGAAAGTAGGGACGACTTTTTCAGATCTGTACATGAGTGTGTGGGTGTGTGTGGGCGTGTGTGTGTGTGTGTGTGTGTGTGTGTGTGTGTGTGAGAGAGAGAGAGAGAGAGAGAGAGAGGAAACGAAAATGACGTCTGAAAGTAGAAATGACTTTCTCAGATTAGTAGGATATATGGTAAATGAGAGTGGTGAGAGAAACATGTCTATGTTAGAGGAAACAAGAGTGATGCCTGACCTGACAGTAGGGATCACTATCTCAAATTCATGAGAGAGAGAGAGAGAGAGAGAGAGAGAAGCGTGCCCACGCCGGAGGCAACGAGAATGACGTCTGAAAGTAGAGATGACTTTCTCGGATTAGAAAGATATATGGTAACTGAGAGTGTGGTGAAAGGGAGAAGCCTGCCCCTGAAGGAAACAAGAGCGATGCCTGAAAGAAGGAATGATTATCTCAGATTTGTAAGATCTATGGTACATAAGGGTGTGGCGAGAGAGAGAGAGAGAGAGAGAGAGAGAGAATCTTGAGAGAGAGGAAGGAGCTCCCTTCAGTCCAAGCATGGGAGGGAAGGGATGAAATCATCTCCCGCGTCATTCGTTCATCCACAGGGTGGGACAGGGCTCGCAATTACCCGATCGCCCCACTCATCTGTTTCCACCGAGTGTTTGAATGAATGAATCGGCAGACGATTCGAAACCCTAAACCCGTCCATGAGTGGACTGAAGAAAGCTCTTTCCAACTCCGTTAAGGATAAAGAGTGACTGATGAGAGAGAGAGAGAGAGAGAGAGAGAGAGAGAGGGAATGCCACGATATTCGGCTGAAGGGCTGAATGACGAAGCTCTTTCTTACCCAGACTTCCTCGCGGCGAACCCTTCTGAAAACTCATAATCAAAACTGTTGGCGAGCGGGATCGTGGACGTGAGAGAGAGAGAGAGAGAGAGAGAGAGAGAGAGAGCTTAATTTCGTTCACGTTGGCCTCGAAACATCTCTTAAAAACCCACTCGAATCCACCAGCAAAAGAAGAGATCAACGAAAATGATCAGCGAAAAACCCACTCGGCTCGCACTTACCGCACAGAGAAGCTTTCGACAACGAAGATGTCATCAACGGATAACAAAACACGAGGCAAACAGAAGAATGTCCAGAGATCAAGTAACCGAAGAATGAGCAGGCGCCATCTACTTAAACTCCGGACCCAGTTTACTTCCGTAGAAGTTCAATCTGACGAAGAATATCCAGAGACTGTGGAAAAACGCTGGCATTCATTGCAGTACGTCACGAGCTCATTCATAACAGTAGGCGGGTGAAGAGACCAGTAACTCAGAGAACCTCAGACGTCATAGAGAGAGAAATGCCGGGCAGAAGAGAGGGAAACCTTTGTGTAGAAGCACACCAGGAAACTAATCTCAGCTCAGCCCCAGCACTCGTTAGACCCCGCCACAACTTAGAGGATGATAATCGATCTGAGTTCATAAGGAATAGATTTAATCGATTAGATGGGTCTATGAGGCACACGATTTCCGGAAGAAAAACCACGACAAATATGAACGATCATCACTGTTTCTTGGCTCCGACACAACAAAAAAAGAAATCATACGACCGTTCCCAAAAATGGTTCTTCGCTGTTACTCGTTCAGGGCGTTCAGAGCCTCGGAGCTGCTGATATCGCTCTCCTGTGAGCGGGG